>CALYDE020000734.1:588931-898631 GCA_944472155.2 Trichobilharzia szidati
CCATAATACAGAATAAATAACATTGTTTACAAGGGTTGAAATCAATGTAAGACTTTGTCATTATTTGTGAATGCTCATAGTAGTTTTCTCTAGCAAAGACTGGCTAGGTATGATGTCACGGCCTCTGTTCATGACAGAAGTCTAGGTTTTCTTTATCCTTAGAGGAATCTCAGAAACAGAATGATGTACAACTCTTGCCACTACTTTGTAACTGTCACTTATAACTTTCAGACTAAAATATTTCATTTGTTCGCTTAGTAAGCCCGTTTCGTTACGTCTTCAGTTGCCTTGGTATCTGACTTAATTCTCACTCTTGCATATCAGAGAAACAATAAGGAGACTGAAATTTATTGAATGGAAAAGAGGAGGTCGTCTACAAATCATTGATTCGATAAGTGAAGATGATGGAGATCTCAGAAATCGCTGGGCCCAAAATTCTGTAACAGTTCGTCAGAAGTCAACAGATTGCATACTCAAGTGCAATTTGAAAATCTTATTAATCAGACCAACGATCTCACACCCACATCACCTGAGGAATTCCAACACTTCAAATCTACAGTTCTTGATTGCTGTCATCAGTTTACCAGTTCAAAACCTAGCTCGAACAACCTTCTGACTAAAGAGCATATAGATCAACTGAAAGAACTGGAGAAGAATGATGATATTATTATATGCCGTCCAGATAAAGGTGGTGGTGTTGTAGTTATGAATCGCCAAGATTATAATGATAAGATCTCAGCGATCCTTGCCGACCAAATGAAATTCGCCAAACCCGATGGTGAAAAGAACAAGACACATTTAATTGAAAATCAACTGACTGATGTCTTAAAGAACATGAAGAATAAGTCAGTAATCTCGTCGGAAATATATGAACGGATCCGACCAGTAGGCTCCATGATACCACGTTTGTATGGACTACCTAAAATTCATAAAACAGGATTACCCCTGCGTCCTATCCTCGATATGGCGGGTTCTCCTCATCACGGAATCGCTCAGTGGCTAGCTGAAATACTGGAACCAGTCAGAAGGCAAGTATCTAAGTTTTCCATTGATGATACGTTTAAATTTATTGATTGCATTAAAGATTTTAATGTCCCAGACAAAGTCTTGTTCTCATTAGATGTGACGTCGCTATTCACCAATGTTCCTCTCATGGAAACTGTCTGCTACTTATGTGATTATATTGATACACATAGTTTAGAAATAGGGTTGCCAACAATCCACCTCAAAGAGCTTTTATTGAGATGCACGTTGAATGTTCAGTTCACCTTCAATAATGAGATCTTTAGACAGAGAGACGGCATTGCCATGGGATCACCACTGGGTCCCTTGTTGGCTGATTGTTTTATGGCTAAGCTTGAAAATTCTCAACTTAGTCAAACCATTGGTCATTTTGACATTTATGAAAGATACGTAGACGACACTTTCGTTATCTGCGATAAAAATGTAATTCTTGATGATGTCCTGTTTACTTTCAACAACTGCCATCCTTCTTTACAATTCACCATAGAAAAGGAATCCGAACTAAGTATCCCCTTAGCAGACGTGATGACGGATCTCTCAAAAGATCTATCCACCGGAAACGTACATGGAACGGACAACTAACTAATTTTTACAGTTGGGTGCCTATCTCCAGGAAAAGGAATTTAATTCATTCGCTTTGCTATAGGATAAGGAAAATTTGTAGTCCTGATTCCGTTGACTCGGAACTTGATTTCTTAAAAGCCACGCTGGCAGAAAACGGTTACCCTAGCCGATTTATTGACAGCAACATGAAAGAAAAGCAGTCTAAACTGGTTACCAACACAGTTCCAAAGAAAACCTTATTCATGAACTTGGAATTCAAAGGTGATCAAGCCTCAGATATGCTCAAAAATCGTCTCTCTAAACCAGTCAGTAAGACGTTCTATGCAGCAAAATTACATATGACGTTCACTAGCCGCAAGTTGTTCTCTACCTCTATAAAAGATAAGCTTCCCCCTCTGGCCGCCTCCATGTGCATCTATCAGTTCACCTGCTCCTGTGGAGCAAGGTACATTGGCCGTAGTCAGAGGACGCTTTCCACACGGATACGAGAACATATTCCAGCTTGGTTTTATAAGAGAGAAAGGAAGTGTGTCAGAAGCTCTATTTTGGAACACCTGATCGACTTCTGTCACTCTGTTAACCCTGACCATGATTTTAAGATCATATATAGAATCCATGCTAACTTCCCGCGTTTTATTCGTTACAGACTTCTAAAGACAGCTGAGGCCTTGGCAATTCATGACTTTAAGCCAGACCTTTGTGTACAAAAGAAGTATGTACAATCCCTACTTCTGCCTTGGCCGTAGAGGGATAGACATTTATTTATTTTGTTTATTTAGTTATTCTATGTACTCTTCCCTTATTACTATTATTATTATTAATTTTATTATTATTACTATTCTCACTCTGAATCTTTTTCACTTGACCCACTTGACATTTTAAACCTAAAATTATTAATTTTCATATATTTTTATATTTTTTACAATATTGAATTCTGTCTTATCAAATTTCATACCATGTTATGTAACATTTTATATTCGTCTACTAATCTTATAATTATGTACCCCCTTCCAAAATCTATACACCTTATGTATTATTCTATATACGACATTAATTATTGTGCCACTTGACATTAAACTATGATTATAATCACAAATATTTTAATTGCATTTCATACTATTATTATTTCATGTATTCACACCTTTGACCTAATTCCCTCACCGGATATAATTTCTATAAAAAAACCATATATATACGATTGTACAGCTTGATAATAAATTCGTTGAAAAGAGTCTCTTCGCTGAATATTGTGTTCTTAATCTCAGAAATCATCACTTCATATTGAAATTATCCTGATAGTAACAAGTTGTCGTCAGTCATAGATAGACGGTTATCCATCTCAACACTTTCTATCAGCCATCCTTTTGAGGTGTTACAGTCAGTAAATGAATAATATTAATCACTATGTTTCTACACAGATTTATCATATTTCATGGATGAATAGCTTTCTGAAATCAAGTGTTCTCGTCCTTAGGAGACAATATTGTCTGGTAGGTAGGTACTCTATCGGCTTTTCTAATTCCATAAACATGGCGACATTTGAACACACTTCACTGATGTAGTTATTAGAAGAAAAGAGTATCATCATTATTATTCATGGCTAGCTACATCATTCTGAATAGTGTTCCGTTAATTTTAGCCGGTACATCTCACGTAACTTCTAATTAGAATAATCCAGTCGAAAATTCATTGTCATTATGATGACATTAATAAAAAAGTATTATTACCAGTCGCTTAGAAATCCAGTACAGCATAGGACTTCAACATCCAATCTCTATTTCACCCCGCTCTCAGTACTCCTCTTGAACTGGCCTCTTTGCTGTTCATAAACTCGCATCTTCTATCACAAACTCCTACATGTCAACCGCGTCTCTTCCCATTTGGATTCCAGTCGACAGCTAGCCTGGTACCCCTGTGATGAGAGCTGTCTACTAGCCAAATTGGTAGACAGTAATTTACGTCAATATTTACGTCCCCAAGATTTGTCGTGAGAAAATGTGAACAAAGATTGATTCAAAACTGACCACAGCAGACTTTGCGTAGACGGATGCAGTTAACATATAGAGGATTTGACATTCAAGAAACAGTCACAAATAGATGAAAGATTAACTTTACGTGAGAAACAACCAATCGGAAGACTGTGTTTGTTTGTTTGTTTACATATCCATAGTAATGTACATGCAAATATATAAATATGCGTTGATTTTCTTAATAAATGATCTGTTACCTGACTCTTGCCTTCTGTCGTTACACCCCTATGTCACTCAGCAGTCTCCTCAGTATGTGTCTGATACATGTCAATTTTCTTCTACATATTTCTTGATTGATAGGACCTTGGATACTTCGCTCTCATGGGTTACTGTCGCCGATTATTGGTGGCCATTTGATTTTCATTATGAAGCGAAAGCAGTTGTTGATAAAAGCTTGAAACTGACTATTGGAAATGTTTTTCTTTACACTCTTGCCAAGTTTCTACCTCATATAGAAGGACTGACTGACAGAATTTGGTGTTGAAAATCTGAATTTCGTTCTTTTTAATGCTAAGTGGAGAAGATTTCGTAACTGATCTCAGAGGGATAAAGTTCTGCCTCGTTTATTCCGATTCTTGTTTTGATATCTGCATCCTTTCCACCTCTCCTTGAAATGATGCTGCCTAGATAAGTGAAGGAAGTGACCTATTTCAAATTTCTCTCGTTGACAGCGATTGGTACTGGTTGTTGTTGGTTGGTCGTCTCTATCACCTACGACTCTTCTATGTTCACCTGAAGTTCTATGTTTGCTGCCTGCTTCTTTCACTAGCTTCTTGTTTTTCATCTGTGACTCTTAGAGTTTCCGTGACACAAGAAACAAATCATTTGCATGTCCTAGAGCTTCTAGATTCTTCTTATCGGCCCAAAGTGTTCCCGTCTTCTCGCTCTCTACAGTGAACATTACTCCGTAGTCACAATAGCTGTAGCATCCATCATCGAAGCGAAACACCACAGATTGTTTTCTTGACTTTGTTTACTGTCTGATCGAATAGTTCTTTACTTTTCAGATCAAGTTGATCTTAAAAACAGAAGACAATCCCACTCCATTTTCAAAATATATTTAAATTATTTCCTCCTGAATTCATCTTGTCAATCGAATGAAATTGAAGAGTACAACGAACATAATTTGTCCATAATCTTCTCTCCTAGTAAACATTCACGTAGAAAAAAGAAGGAAAAATGAAAAGTGAATGAATTAATGAATGAATGAATAAAAAGTTGCTACTGTCTGTGTACGTAGGAAAGACGGAGTGGAAAGAAAAAGGGAATTGAACCACAGCTACACTTTCCTCTCCTACTTCGTTCCAGATATTTGGATAGAGTTTCAGGTTTACTCAGGTGATTTTGTTTTGCGTTTCTTTTTTTTTGAATTTCATTCTGTCTTAAAATTTCTCACATTTAGGTTAAAACAATTGCCATTTTAATAGGACATTAATAAACCCACGTGAAACTTTGCAATCTCGAATCGAAAATGGCCTCACTTTTTCCTGAGGAATCGATATTAATTAAGCAATCATTGAAAATCATGGATCACTGAACACTTGATGCATCCTATTTCGAGAGTCCTCAGAGGTGTTCACGACCACTGCCCTTAAGGTAACTGCGCCAGTTCATCGAATTTCATATTACTGTTTATTTCCTACTCATAGTCACGTTGTAATCTTGATAAAGAATGGTGTAGGTCAAATGTCGGTATCCGTTGGCCTGCATGAAACTTGAACTACCAAGAATCTCCATCATTATATTGCATGCTAGTATTCTTCTTCACTTTGTTTCCATCGACTTTTAAAACATGATCTCTAATGATTTCGCCTACGTTTGCGAGTATTCAGAGTGTCTGCAACGCTCTTATTAGCAAGTTTCTAATTGACTTGAGAAAAGCGTACTCGTGGGCGGCAGCGTATCTCAATCCTGAGGTTTTTATTATAAACTTCCACTGGCTGAAAAAGAAAGTTAGGTATCTACAGTCTAGTCTACAGTTTAGATTATTTCTATCTTTTGATTAGATATACACAACAATTTATTACTGAATTCAAAATCAGATGATAAGCTGGGTAAGATTGGTAAATGGGAAACTCTTGGAACGAACTAACCAAGAAACGTCTGCCTAACAAAGATGCAGGAGGAAATAGAAAAGGATCGAATACACTCTGAGGAGACAGTTGAATGACATCGCTCATCAGTCCTTCACTTGAATGAAACCTGAATGAGCAAGGAAGATTTGAATGTCCGAGGATGACGTGAAGCAGATTGTGTCAGGGGAACACGGAAACTTATGGGAAATTTTGGAGCTAACTAATGGTTAATACAGAGCACTGAAAGAAATAAAGATGTGCCATTGAAGCCCTGTGTTCCTCTGCAAACACAAGACAGTAATATTATCTGGAAAGATGAAAATATACATGCACAAGTTATCACGAACCTCTCTGAGTAACAGAACCATTGAGAGACAAGCAGTACTAGACAGCTGTTTGGCCGTTGTTAGAGACTCATCAGATGTGGGCACGGATGACTCTGGCAGTTATCGGAGACAGAATAATCAGGTTACAAGGCGAGATAGTTGAATATACAGCTACTACGGCTGAATTCAATGGTCCACAAATTCTAACTAATGACACTTCGCTGTACATAAAGCGGCAGCCAGCCAGCGTCATTGATGAGTATTTGCTCTCATGATCAACTTGGTGAACCCTGGCGTTCATGGCTTCCTAACCTGAAATTTACATGTATGTATATGTATAGTGAGTAAGTGACTCTTTTTCAGTATATCCATATCTCAACACATGTATTGTTTCACTGTACTACAAAAATTATTCTTGACCACCTCACATACGAGGCTCTGAACTCTACATTGTACCCCTTATGGCAGGCAGTACTAATCACTTTACCTAATCCCACAACTTATTCTCCACAGTGTATTCTACGATAACAAAATGGAATGATGTAGAGAAGATCAGCGCGTTGTTTCATTTTTGCTTCATTCGTTGTCTGACATAATTGTAGTCGCAATTAGTAGTCAGAGAAATATAATTTCTCCCATGTTTTTCAAACTAATTTCATAACCACAAGTGAAGCTGATAACACGCAAACTTTAATTATTCGTACACAAATATGTTCAGTCGTTCTAATTTTATGAAAAAATTCATTTTTTAATCATTAGTGGATAAAATGTTTCTAACATACAGAAAGTTTGGAAAAACAAATATATCAAAATTTTACATGAATTCATGCATGCTGTCTATTTCCTTTCTCTGTTTCACTGGATACTTCCTACAAAGTATATACACTATATTGCTTATTCAGTAGTGTCTTTGCAAAGGGTAAATGAAAGGTCTACTACTTGCTAAGTACTCAGTCGAATTCATTCATTTTGTTGGCAGGTTTTAATCCTGTAAAAGAGGTGACATTGACCTATGAGGAGTTATTACCATCACCCTGTAAAAAATAACTTCATCTCTGGAATACAGGAGACCGTTCAACTAGGAGAATGATGATAACAGTAGGTGAGAACCTTCGGGAAGCCATTCAACCGATGTGTCATCTTTCAATGCAGTCGAAAGTAAATAGTGTGACATGGAACATGCCAACCATGTTTTGAGCTGTCTGAGAGACTGGGCTGCGAGGTCAAATTTATAGCAGAACTGGAATTGGTGAGGATAGAGTGAGTGCTGATTGACCCCTCAAATTCTTAACCGCAGAGTGAATGACTAACTGTACTTGTCTCCACGATGTAAACCACGAACATACTAACTGTGGGGACAACAAATTGATGTCAACAACAGCATTGTGAACTGTCATGTAGTCAAAACCGACATCTTCCTGGATAACAACAGCAAGATTCCATTCCAAAGGAGGGAAATTTATAATTATTTAATGCCTAGCTCCTAACAAATAAAGCACACCCAGTGGAGAAGAAGGAGGACTTGTAAAGACAACTTACTTGAGGCTGTAATAACCAGTTGACGGCGTTTACATTCCATTTGGTGATATAAACGCCAGCAAAGTGGGAAGCTGACCATGCAGGAAGAGAACTGCTTGTGGGTCAAGAAGCGCTCAGTAGAACAAGAGGGAATTGAGAATGTGGTGACTGGAGGCAGTGTGTATGGGCACAGGGATATCAACAAGGTGACAAGGAGCTTGATACATAGACACGCTGAAAATGAGATGAACATCTACAAAATGAGCAAATGTAATCCCTCATCACTGTTTAACAAAAGGAATCTTTTCAGATCAAGTTTTTATCCTTCACAAAACTTTAGTATAGAACACAATTGAAGCTCAAAATAGAGAAACTTAATGCACATAAAACCATCAGTGACATTAGAAAATTGTCAGCATAATCTTTGTATGATGGATATTACTCTAAGTGTCAACTAGTTCACTTAATGAATACTCCTATCCAGTATGAATGACTTCCAACTATGAGTGTTATTTATCAACATTTGCTGCATTACATATTAATACTTAATAACACACCCAATTTAGTAGTCCACATTCAAAATTTTGCTGGACAGAATTATTCACCCTGAGATCTGCAAACAGCACAAAGAATAAAATTCGGATTTTCAACATTAATGTTAAGTCAGTGTTTCCGTAGATTGCTCGGACTTGTTGCGTCATCAAGAGCGTTTCGAACGAGCTGCAGACATTCGTCAGCAGCTACCCCCTTCCCTCGCTGCATTCTGAGGAATAGCTAGCCAGGAAGAATTAGCAACAAGAAACTGTGAGAACGGACCAATGAAGAATCAGTAACTCAACAAATATTTTGACGAAAAATGGAGATGGATCTGACACACACTAAGGAGATAAAGTGTTATCGCATACCAGGCTCTTCGATGGGAACCGTGTGTAAAACAATCTGTTAGGCGTCCTAGAATGAAGTAGGCGAGATCGTGTGAGATGTGCTGCTGAAGCCTTATGTTTCACTGGGGGAACCCAAGGGAATAATATTAACAACAGGTAGTCGCATTGTGTGTCATTGGTTCAGTAGTAGAACACTCGCCAATCACGCCCCACTTGATCCAAAGTTCGATCCCTGTTTGAATCACTCCTAAACCTCACTTAACCGGCAGTAAACTAGGAAAGGAGGGGAGGTTAGGCTTAAGACTATGAACCCATCCCGTCAAAGATGAACACCACTGCTACTGAAACTTCAGGGTTCCAGTTTCAAGGTGTGTGCTCCACTAGGAACGTAAAGTAATAAAACACTGAGAGAAATAACATAATCATGGTTGGATGTTGTTTGTGACTGATTGCATATTAGAAGCACCCCCCTGAAGATAAGGACAAAATCGGTCATCATTCATTTGTTGAGAAATATCACACACATACAAACACATATATGTGACACATACATTACAATTTCATGCATTGACATTGGATCAGTTATAAAAGTTCATTCTCTGCGCTTACAACAAACAAACTAGGGTGTTGAAAAACTATTTCACCATATGTTCATTATTTGTTTGTTCTTTCATTTTTCTAGTTTATGTCAAAATACCATATGGTTGATAAGTGACAGCTAAAATCATCACGTACAATTTAATCTCTCATTTACAGAGAGAGAGAAAGAGGAGATCGTTAAAAATTTAGAGCCATTTTGATTTCTTCTATTTTAGATCGCATTAAAATCTGTGGATAAATGAAATAATCATCATGATAGGTAATTCTTGTGATATTTGAAAATATTTTGATATTTTGAGTATTCGTGAGAACATTATCACTTGACATGGATGCAAGTATATTCAGCTGATCATTAGTCTCCCACCTGGACAAAATGTGAGTCATTGATTACGCCTCAAGTCATTACCAGCAACAATAGGCATGCTTATTTTTCATGTTTAGTGATTGAAGGCAATTCAAATTGTACTGCATTTGTAAATGTTCTAAATCCGGTGACCGCCTTGTAAAATTGGTGGATCGAATTGAAGTAATACCAAGACAGTAAGTTTCAAACATACGTGATACCGGCTTCTCCTGTATGATCAATCACTGCCCGACTGTCATTTTTACTAAAAAGACAACCTGATGATAAGAAATGAATAGTATCCCTCCCTCCATACACACACCCCTTAAGGCTGAGTATCACTAAACCAGATGATAAAGGTATGTATAAAAGAAGACATTCATGAAGTCAAACTGTACAGTTTCCAAGTGATGGATTCATTCCTGTGTATTATCGTCTCAACCAAGTAGCTAGTCAGAATTCGACTGGTTTGAAGTGATTCCAGACTTTGAAATAAGTCAAATTTAGTGCAGCTCTGCGATGAGTACGACTCGAACTGAGTATAGTGAACGTTTTTTGTTCATATTAATTCAATCTGGGTAGCAAGCACTACTGTTTGTAGTGAGTAGTTTCTCACATCAGTGAGTAATATACATCACTATGTGTTTTATGATCCGCGTGAACATTACTGACCGCATCAAATGTATTCCATGAGCACCTGAATAATACGAAACAAGAAAATGTTTGTATTTGTAGAATAAAATGCGATACGAATCCTGAAAATAGATCTTTGTTCAAAGAAAGAAGTGTTTCATCCAGCTATATATGTGGAATAATGGAAACTGCTTTCTTTTGTGATTGGTCCACCCCTTTACCTAACCTGACTTTCCTTTCATTCCTTGTTTACCCTCTGACTTTTTTCTTTATTCTCTTTATTATCTTGTATGATTTCTTAATTATCTTGCTTCATTCAGTTAACGAGTGTTTGAAGTGAGTCATACATTGTGTCAATATGCTAACTTGCTTGTACTCGCTTTTGGGTAAAGTTATGCTTTAGTCTCCGAAGAGGATGAAAACGCACCCATGACTGAAAAAATCCAAAGCTCTTAAGGCTGAATTTGGTATTCAAACTTTAATCTATACCTAATTTCGCCCTTACTGTAACGTGAACCAAACATGATATCCACGCGATTAGGTTGATCTGACTCTAACCGGATCTAGCTAAAGCCTTGGCCTAATCTTTCTCAAACCCAACCTAGATGCTAACAGATATCATTGATATAAGAATAAAACTTATGCACTGTGGTAGAGTAAAACTCCATTATGGGTAAAAATTTTTTTCATAAATTTTGACAGTGTTACACAGTAATATTTACTGATGACGTTTGGAGGACAAACTAATGCTCATAATAAAATTAAGCACCTAGATATGAAACTAGTGAAATTTAAGTATTGTCCTGTGTATGCACACTTTCGATGAACTGATCTGTGGAGACTACCATATTTCAGTCGTCGCATGTCGACATCAATTTCATGTTGCATGAAGCAAATACTTTCATGTGTGTGATTGAATTGTCCTTACAGGTGAGACGCATAACTGTCATTACTGCATAATAAAAAATGTGCCATCAACATATCGACAATAAGAGGTTGTTTCATTGATTTCAGGCTGTAACTTTGTTCACTCAGGATTAGATTTGAAGATGTCTGCTGATGTCCAACTGATTAATAAATATGTATATTTGGGCAGCACCAACATCAACCAGCCAGGCCTACTAGACAGTTAGAAGTGATTTAAACAACGGACTGCCGTTTCACTTGTTTGCACCTCTTCTGATAGGAAACTGTGATGAGATTCCACCTCAAACTGTATGATTCGCAAAGCAACCTTTAGAATAAACATTATACCCACTATTTCATAACGAAAGAAATCAAATGTAGTTTCATTTTCTTCCATAGAAGAATAGCTCAGATATGGCAGAACATAGAAATGTTGGTGCATTGTACTTTCATGTATTTTATTCTGATACTTGTTAGCTCCTCTCTCCCACTCCTTCAGTGGAATGAAAACATACTAGTTTAAATAGATTTTACGTGATACAGCTGTTTGTCATAGACCACTTACTGAGAAACACATGGAAAGATGGAATTAGGTGATATAAAAAAATATCATTTGCATATCTTTCCCAGACTATTTTGTTTTTAAACTGTATAACTTTCGTATGTATGAAGCCATTAGGTCTGTTTTTATTACTATTATTATTGCCATTATTAACCCCACTAAACTTGTCTTGCATTATTCGAACAATATCTTACGATTTGTCGATGCAAATCTAAGCAAGTATGAGTTGCCAGATAGACAGAAACAATAATAATTATAATAAAGATATTGAGCTAATTTAACCGATATCTTATAATTATACACTCAGTGTTGAAAGTCACTTGACCAACCATTGACGATTAGTTCATACATTCCAGGCGCCAATACACTGAGTTGCCCAAGGTCGTGTGTACACACATAGAGTTATCTTTCAATTGAAAGCGAATCAATTCAAAATTCAGATTTTGGTTAGCTTACATAGAATGGTTGATGTGGTGGTTCTAATCTTTTGAAATCATCACATTCATAATAATAATAATAATAGACTTATGATTTATATCTCGTGCCTCAGAAACTTGAAGATTTGGAAGCTAAGTTCAGCAGATTGGCAGGAGAGGCAGACAGTGAAGGCAGAATTTCTAGTGAAAATGGAGAAGATAGAAATGATGATAAAGATACCCGATGACCATCTACAACAACAAGCAGTAATCACCATTAGTGAAAGTAATTTACGGACTTCGTGTACTCCACTTACTTCATCTGAGCACGTCCAGACAAAGGTTAGTGAGTGGTCCTTATGGACAGAGATGTGTATATCAACAAGTTGACAGCTCTAATCTCTAATGATAATAAGTTTTCAAAACCAGACAATGAGAAGAATAAGACAGAGCAGATGGAACAGCAACTGACAGATGTTCTTAGGAGAATGAAGAACGACTCCCTCAGAACTGAGGACCTATTTGAGCGTCTGAGACCAACAGGATCCATTATCCCTCGACGATATGGTCTACCAAACGTACACAAAGCAGGTCTACCAATTCGACCAATTTTTGACATGGAGGGATCCCACTGCCAAATGGTTATCCGAGATGCTGGAGCCTGTGAGACGACAACTCTGTGAGTACTATCTACGAGATACTCTGGAATTTATTGAGTGCATAAAAGACTTGAATTTAAATGGCAAACGAATGTTATCACTGGACGTGGAATCTCTATTTACGAATGTGCCGCTCACAGACACAATGTGTTTCCTTTGCAAGTATATTGATGACAAAAAACTGAGTATCGGAATACCAACCTCATAGCTAAAAGAGTTGTTATTAAGATGCACACTCAACGTACAATTTACGTCCAACGACGTCATCTATAGACAGAAAGACGGGATTGTTATGGGCTCTCCCCTTGGCCCACTCTTGGCAGACTGCTTCATGGCCAGCATGGAAAACGGCATCCTTAAACCAACAACGGACAAATTGCTGCTGTACAAAAGATACGTCGATGACACTTTTATAGTTTGTCAAGATGATTCCGATTTCAATTGTATCTTACAGGAGTTTAATAACTGTCATCCTTCAATTAAATTCACAATGGAAGTTAAAAATAAATAAATCAAAGATTTCATTCTTGGACGTCGAATTGACAAGAAGAGATGACGGAACTCTGAAAAGATCTATCCATAGAAAACCAACATGGAATGGCCAGCTGACAAACTTCTACAGTTGGATACCTATCAGCCGTAAAAGAGCTCTCATCATCTCACTAGCCCACCGCACCAGAAGAATCTGTAGTGATGACTGTTTAGAAGAAGAGCTCCTATTCCTAAAAAGCATCCTGATTCAAAACGGATACCCGCCGCGTTTCGTGGAGAAGAACATGAAACCAAGGCCAAAAAGAGAAGAATACATTTCAGTGCAAAAGAAGACACTCTATCTGAATCTGGAATTCAGGGGAGACCTGGCAGCAGATATCCTTAAAAGGAGAATCTCCAAATCCCTGAAGAAGACTTTTCCGGCAGCAACTCTAAGAGTGACATTCTCTAGCCGCCCACTTCTTCGGAGCAATGGGAAGGACAAACTGTCGCATATGGCCAATTCAATGTGCATTTACCAGTTCACCTGCTCGTGCGGAGCAAGGTACATAGGTCGTTGTATGCGCGTCCTTTCAAAACGTGTTAGAGAACACTACCCAGCGTGGCTGCAAAGAGGAGGCACCGGTTCAATCAGAAGTGCCATTATTGAGCATCTGATCAATACCTCCCACAACATCTCAACTGATTCATTCAAAGTAATTTACAAAGTCAACAGGAACCTACCGAAAGCAGTTTGTTTCCGACTTCTCTGTACTGCAGAAGCCCTCGCAATATGCATCGAGAAGCCGGAGCTGTGTGTCCAAAAGAAATTAGTCCAACCTCTACAACTACCATGGACTTAGTTCGGTATGTTACCGTAGCTTCCGTTTTTGTTTTTTTTGCTTTTGTTTTTTGATCCCTTTTCGTTCGCTATGTGTGTGATTCTTACTCCCTCAGTCTTCATTCGATTCACCCCATTTTTTTTCCAGTTATAAAAAAAACAGTTATTTTAAGTTTGTTTCCATGCTTTTCCTGTTCACATTTATAATCCGTTTTAAAAAAATTTGCAATTATATCTTAATCCTGTGCAATTTTTTGTGTTTCTAAGGCTCTTGTAATCTATATTCGCACCTCCTGATTCCCATCTCAAGTTGAAAATTATTATTTCAATTTTGTATCCATGCTCATTTTTACACACTTGATATGCGTTCTAATCCTGCGTAATTTTGTTTCTAAGCCTCTCGTAAAACCATATCTAGTTTGAAATAATTATCACCTTTTATTCGCCGTCATAATTATGTAGAATTAAACAAGAATTGTCTCCATGTGAAATTATGTATTTAAATGCGATTGTACAGCTTTTGAAAATGAAATCGCCGAAAAGATATCTTTGCTGAACTTCTTATTCTTCTCAATCTTTTCAACGAATTTATCATCAAGTTGTACAATCGTATATATATGTTTTTTCTGAAGAAGTTATATACGGTGATGGAATTGAAACATAGGTGTGAATGCATAAAATAATAATAATATGAAATCCAATTAAAACTAAAATGTTTGTGATTATAATCGTAGTTAAATGTCAAGAATACTTAGACTTACAATAACGCCAGATGACCAGCGTAAAGAAATAAACGTCCTTTTCAAAATGTTATTTGGCAACAACTACCCAAAAGAGCATTTCAGGGATTATATTAAGTAAGAAAAAAGAGTAAAACCAGAGAATGACAAGAAGGAGGAAGGCGAAATAATAATCACTACTCCATACAAAAATGTCATATCAAGGTCAATTCAAAGAAACCTCAACAATATTGAAATTCTCATCACGTCTAAACTAACGAATCTAATTAAAATATGGATAAATCGTCCGAATGATCCATTAAAATGATGGTTAGAAGTAGTAATGTAATGAATTTATGTAGTCACAGCAATTGTATCATAACAACGCGTTTCCATCCTCTTCACGGATACACTAAGTTATCAGTGGGATATATCTGAAGTCATATAGCTGGTGAGTGAAGGTGGTGCGAGTGAAGTGTAAGCGATTTTGTGATTGATGAATGATGATTTTTCTATGAAACTGGTAGTCGCTCATATCGATTACATAAGTAGTATAATGCATGAACGTGTGTTTGTAAATTGGCGATTGAGAATTATTGAATTTTGAGTCGAGTAAATGTTGAGATTCCCGAATTTTATGTTGAGATCAAATCATCTAATGAATTTACAAAATGGATGTTTGTGGGATGGTAGACAGTTTTAATACAGGTGATGATAAATTTCCTCCGCAAATTGAGATTCGTCAAAATTGCAAATCATTTTTCTAAGCCTCCATGATTTTAAGTTCATGGTGGCTCAATATTAAGAAAAGAAAGGCAGTCCACGAATTTCTCGTTCACCGCAATCTCATTCTACTTCTTGTCTTATTCCATCAGCGTTTGAAAATAATAAATTCGCCACGCGGTCGTATTCAATTTACTCAATATCATCAAAATTGTAAATTACACGTAATCACATATGACTTGTATGCATCAAGATAAGGGATAATCATCCTAGTCAGTGATTGATCTGCTCATACATTTTACTGACATTATTTCTACTGACGGTCTTCCCATTAAAAACACAATATTCCCATTTAAAGCCTAACCAACAAACTCACACTTTTGTATCAAGCTAATTCTCGATCTCTGTAACATCGAATTTTCAATCTCAGATGCCTAAGGAATGCAATTATTATTCCCATGTACATGAGCTTGAAATCACCTATATCTACTGATAGAGCCAATGCAGATCTCACACATGCCTCAGAGAAAAACTACGCTGTATCATACGAAATTTATTTACAATAAGGAAAGATATTAATGAAGCAAAAGGAAAAGTATGAGAGCATACTAGAAGTTGCACTAAAACGAAAAGAAACTACTTTTGAAGAAACAAGGAAGAAACAAATCGATATTTTGATAAACTGATGATCGTGAAAAGCACGAATGATATACAAGTAACTAAATCCAATTGGATTGTAAACATGTCAGACACAAAGGTAAGAGAAGCAGAGGAAGGCGTACTGATGAAAGGGCAGAACTTGACTATGAGTAACAAAAGATGAAAACCTGAGGATATTATACCGGTGGTTGAAACAGCACTAGAGGGACTTGACAAACAAAAAACAGAATTGGTACGGACACTATTTGCATTTACTTTAAAACACAAATTCCGAAATACTAAATATGACGAATGAGGAACTAAATTCCTGATTCACATCAGGTTTCAATCCACTTGCTGTCAGATGAACTTAAATAGCTGCATCAATGAAGGCATTCTTATGGGCAAACCCTGTTTCTTTCTTCCTCTTCCTCAAATATTTCATTAAAGTTTAGTATGTATATATGCTATAATGAAAATTTTAAACTACCAATATCAAAAATGTGCATTTCTGTTGATCGAAATATCTGAAAATGAGAAGTTGTCACCTCCCTCATTAGTTGAGATAGTATACACTGCAAAGTTGGCTGAGGAGGCTGACGTGGATTTGAGAAACATCTTCTAATCGGATACATATCCCAACTATACGAGAACTGTCTTTCAAAGAATTTCCACACAATATATTCACATATGTGTAATAACAGACACTGTGATGGTGGCTGAAAATGGATGGTTGTTTAGAGGTAGAGAAACAGACGATCCTTGATATCTTTGCCCTGACTAAAACCGGCACAATGCAGTGAGACTACTGAAAGTAGACCGCTGGAACAGAAGGGTGTGGAGAGAGCGTGTGTTAGCGGTATAAAACATGTTGCTGGCCTATCCAATTGGATAGGAATAAATGTGTTAAAATATTAGCCCACTCATAATCTTATGTCATTTGAATGACTGAATGACGTGCCTTCAACCTTCAGCTGGGAACGAAATTAGAGCCCCAGTGTCTCAATTCAGACTTCCATTATGCTTTGTCTGTCCATTAACTAAATAAACAATCGATGACCTTTTTGTCACATGACATTACAACCAATCAGAATCCAATGATGGTAAGAGAAAAACTACAACTGTCTATCTGATTGGTTCATGTATGTGTATTAGTAATTTTCATATAGACTCTTGTTTGTTGTCAGCAAAAATGTGATGAAGTGTGAATGAACAATTGGGTGATATAGTGCTGTTTTATAGTCAACAGGATACAAGTGTCATCGGGGTGAGAGAATTGCGATAACCACAAAATACGTACAAAGACACATTAACAAAGCTGGCACTGAATGTGAGGACTGACCGATAATGTCTAATGACAAAATAAAGAGGCTAAATTGCAAATTATAATAAGATGTTACAGAATTGGTAGGCTTAGTATAAAATCACAAAGGTTGACAAAAAATAAGGGTTAGATTGAGAAGAACATGAAGTTCAGCAAAGATGGTGATCTTTTCGGCGATTTCATTCTCAAGAGCTGTACAATCGCATATATATAGATAAGTTTACATGGATACAATTCTCATTTGTTTAATTCCACATAGTAACGAAGGTGATAATAATTTTCAACTTGATATGAAAGTTTGAAGGTACGAATATAAATTACAAAGGGGTTAGAGACAAGATTGATTTCCTAGGATTAGATAACAGTTACAACGTATGCAAAATTAATATTTGATAACTGGAGAAATAGTTTTCAAGGCGAATAAAAGGTGAGGTGATAATTGTTTTCAACTTGATATGAATTACAAGAGGCTTAGAAGGAATTACAGGTGTGAACAAAATGAGCATGGAAACAAATTGAGATCATAGAAAAGAAAAGGCGTTCAGCAAAGAGTTACTCTTTTCGGCGATATCATTCTCAAGCTGTACAAACCGCAAATTTATAGTAATTTTTCTTGGCAACAAAAGGAATATTTCCAAAGATGTGTTAATGCAATTGTTATTTTTTTTGACAACAAATTACGTAATTTAGAAGGCGTTAATCGGTTAGAAACTAAAATAAAGTTACAAAAGTAGGTTGGGTGACGTAATCTAATTGCTAGGGTTCAATGAAAAATGAATGAGAGTCAAGTTAATAATCTGACTAGAATTCACTTGAAAATAAACGAAAATGGAGTTGGCAACAGTCGTCATGAGGGTAGAGATTTAATAGAGGGTGGGGGTAGAAAATAATGCAATTAAGAAACAGACAA
Source organism: Trichobilharzia szidati (assembly GCA_944472155.2). Taxonomy (NCBI): domain Eukaryota; kingdom Metazoa; phylum Platyhelminthes; class Trematoda; order Strigeidida; family Schistosomatidae; genus Trichobilharzia; species Trichobilharzia szidati. Next base: position 607,098 of record CALYDE020000734.1, read on the forward strand.
ACAAAGAAGAAAGAGGTAAGACAAAATTACGTATTTGGTGTTGAGATAGATCAGGACCATTGTAGATTTAGTGACTGAACAAACTTCTTTTGTATGCAGAGTTCAGGATTCAATATGTGAATTGCCATTGCTTCTGCAGTTTGAAGAAGTTTAATTCGTACTCTTTTGGCGAGATTCCCACGTATTGTGTAGATAACTGAGAAGTTGTTTTGTGGGTTTGCTTGGTGTCCGGATTCGATCAAGTGTTCTAGGATAGAGCTGTGGCGGGGGGATCTTCTTTCTCCTTTATAAAACCATGAAGGTAAGTGTTCGCTGATTCGTTTGGATAGCAAACGCTGGGTACGGCCGACATACCTAGCTCCACATGAGCAGGTGAATTGGTAGATGCACATTGATGAGGCCCCCAGTGGAAGCTTGTCCTTCACGTTCGTGCGAATCATTGGTTTTGTAGAGAAAGTTAGTCTGAGTTCGGCTGCGAAGAAGGTTTTCTTCAGTGAACGGCATAGGCGGTTTCTCAGTATTTCTGCTGAAGAATCTCCGTTGAATTGTAGATTCAAATAGAGAAGTTTCTTGGGAGCAGTAAGCATAGACGGTTTTTGTGTTTTCGGCTTCATGGCTTTTGTGATGAAACGTTCCGGGTAACCGTTTTCAAGGAGGATTCTTTTCAGGGTCTTCAGCTCCTCTTCTATGGTTTCCGGACTGCAAATTTTGTGGATTCTGTGAGTCAGTGAGCGGATTAGATTTCGTTTTGTATATAGAGGCACCCAACTGTGAAAGCTGATGAGTTGTCCATTCCATGTCGGTTTTCTGTGAATGGATCTTTTGAGTGTCCCATCTTGTTCGCGTCTTGTTAGTTGCACATCCAGAAAAGATATTGTTGCGTTGGACTCCTTCTCTAGTGTGAACTGGATTGCTGGATGGCAACTGTTGAAGAAGTCCAATATGTTCTCCAAATTTTCCTCACTATTGGCGATAATAAAGGTATCGTCCACGTATCTCTTGTAGAACCTGAAGTTATCTATTGTCTTCTTTAGGTGTGCATTTTCTAGTTTTGACATGAAAATATCTGCAAGCAGCGGGCCGAGTGGTGAGCCCATAGCTATACCATCTTTTTGTCTATATATTTCATTATTGAAAGTGAATTGGACGTTTAGAGTACATCTTAATAGGAGTTCCTTCAAATAGTCCGTGGGTATACCAATGTTCATCTCCTTTGAATCAATATATTCACATATATAGCATATTGTTTCGGTTAGTGGGACATTTGTAAACAGTGATACCACATCCAGTGAGAACATGGTTTGATTGGAAACGCTGACGTTTTCAATGGAATTGACAAAATCGAAGGAGTCTCGAAGTGAGTGGCGGGAGATTTCCTTTCTGACTGGTTCTAGTATGTCTACTAGCCGTTGTGCGGTACTGTGATAAGGTGAATTAGTCATATCAAGAATGGGTCGAAGAGGTACGTTTTTCTTGTGCACCTTTGGTAGTCCATATAGCCGGGGTATATTTGAGCCCGACGGTTTCAACGATTCGAAGGTTTCAAGATCGATGAATGATTCAGTCTTTAGTTTTCGGAGAAGGTTCGTTAGTTTTTGTTCAGTTTGTTCCGTCATGTTCTTTTCGTTTGCTGGTTTTATGAATTTAGATTCGTCGGATAGGATGATCAGCATTTTACCTATGTAGTCTTCACGATTCATGACTACGATTCCCCCACCTTTATCCGGGCGTAACAAAATAATCTCTTTGTTGTTTATTAATTCCTTGAGCTCTTTATAGTGTTTTTTGGTCAGTATTGACTTTCCATTTGAGATCAAAATTTTCAACTTGAAATGTAAGTTAGGAGGTGTGTGTGAATATAGATTACAAGAGGCATAGAAACAAAAAATTACACAGGATTAGAATATAATTGTAAAATGGTTATTCTAAACGGATTACAAGTGTGATCAGGAGGAGCATGGGAACAAACTTGAAATAACTGATTTTATAACTGAAAAAATAGGATGAATTGAATGAAGGTAAAGAGAGAAAATTACACATACACACATAGATAACAAAACAAAAAACTGAAGGATAAGGGAACATACGGAACTAGGTCCATGGTAGTTGTAAAGGCTGGACTAGTTTCTTTTGAACACATAGCTCAGGCTTTTCGATGCATATGGCGAGAGCTTCCGCAGTACAAAGAAGTCGGAAGCACACTGTCTTCTGCATATTTTTGAAAGTGCCTATCTTCCATTCTCGTGCATGATCACACCATGCAATGAGCATAACAATGCATGAATTGTTGTAATTGGTCAGTGAGTGAGACCATTGTAACGAAACTATACTGCATAACGTGATTTATGAATGATGATATTTGGATAACATGCATGCATGGTCGCTTAATTCACTTATATAAGTAGTATAGTGCGTGTGCACATGCGAAACAGTCACATCGGTATATATCGTTGCCATGAAGGTGAAATGCAAGACTTTTTGACTGCATTCTCCTAAAAATTGTGACAGTTTTCTTCTAGGAATGAGAAATTGCACATTGACATCGTATTTCCTCGTAATTTTCCATCACTTGTGCAAAATGGATATTTGTGGTGTGGTAGTGGGTTTCATTACAGGTAATGACTGCTTTTGGAACCCGGCGATCTACTGTTTCCTTAGATGATGCATTCTTTCTCTGTGTACTCTGAATATTTTTGCAAGCCGCCATGCAATTATGTTCATGGGGGCTCAAAAATAACAAAAAAGATTATTCGGTGGTTTCCCACTTGCCTACGATGAGATAGACAATCTCACTTTGCACAAAACCAATCACCATGTCCATGTATAGACGACTCGCTGTAAACAAGGCGTCAACGAGCCACACTACTGTAACAATAAATAAACTTGAGCCTCTGCTTTCTGATCTCGTGAAGAGATGATGAGACATGTAGTAACCACTCCATACATAAATATATCAGTAACTTCCCTCAAGGTGAAGTGTAGCCAAATTGATCAGACTTCAGTGTGTCTGATCTCACTCATGATTTCATTCGTTTGTAACACTGAGTGAATATCTCTCCAATGAAATAAAGATTTCTCCTGAAATCAATTGCTTCTCACATACTTTATCTGTCAATAAGTGACCAGTAACAAGTTCGAGGAGTGGAGTGGAGTGGAGTGGAACAGTGTGTGGTGTCGCTCGGTGATCTTCACTGTGTATATCCAGTCAACCATCATTTACTACTGGATATTGGTTAGTGACACCATAGGTTGTTGTCTGGCTCTATTTCACGTCTCTCCTTCCCTGTATGTCAACTGATGATGTTTAGTCGTCTGACGTATCATTTATCAGACCGTCAGTAACTGGAATGTCGACCGGTTTAGAGAGAATAGAGTGAAATGGGCAATGTGATTCACACACGTGCACAATCAAGGTGCATATAGTTTTTCAACAGAACACAGAAAGTTTGTTCAGGTCAACGTGCAGCATCATCGAACTCTCCAACAATTCATCTCAGCGTCTTCGATTTCTTGAGGACTTCGTGCATCGTCGATGGAGAAAGAATTTGACAGCAACTTCAACATTGTGGAGTGCACCACCACAAATATTCACAAGTCTGATTCATTAGTGGTGTGATGAGGACAAATACCGAGAACATCGTAACCTACTGCTCACTGGTGTATTTGAAGTGAGGGCAGGAGTTGATATGATGATGGTGATATTCATGGCAGCAGTCGAGACAATGAGACAAACAAGTTCAGATTAATGGGAACTAACTTTTCAGAACCCTCTTAAATTCATCCACATAAACAGGAAAGAGTCGTTTCAAACACAGTAGGCCAGGATGATGATAACATAGACAGGACCTTGAAATCAGGACACAGATCATTACTATGAAATCGATGTGAAAGTATTCAGCAGTCAACTCATTGAAAGGATTTGGGAGATACTCAACAATGGCGTTCTATACGATGCTGAGACATATCGAATTCGTTAAAGAATAAATACACACAGAAAAACGTGCTACGGTTCGACACTAAATATCAGACATGTGACCAGTGAACGAAAAAAACTGGGAGACCTGGAATAACAAAGAACAGGCGTAGAACACACTATTGAAAGAAATTGTGAAGAAAATGAAGTTTGATTGAGGATAGATAAAGAGATAGGTGGATAAAAATGGTACGTGTTATAGTCAAATAAGAAGTGAACAGCGGAGCGAAGAATCAATGGGAATTCACATGTCAGGTGTGTCTGATGGACAAATGGAGGAGGTCATGTGAAGAGAAAACTTGCTTATCAATACTAGTGGACACAGGTCACTATGATGGGATCTATCCTATCATATTCCATCTCGTCTGGAATGTGTATACACAACTCGGAACAAGAAGGATGAATACCAATCACATTGGTTATCCCTTTCAAATGTTGACTTCAACGCACGTGATTGACATTCAAATTCGATTTCATCACGAAATATGGCTGGCGGATGGATAATCGAATACAAGTGAGTACTGGAGAGCTGTTTCATTCTAGTTTGTGACTGGAAATCTAGCCTAAAATGCCTTTCGTAATACGGTTGCCCATTGTGGAGAAATCTCTGAGGAAGAAGGATGAATTAACTCTTCGATGGTCACTGGTTTTGAAGAATTCTCCTACTGATGATGTTTCACGATAAATTCTATCTAGAAATCACATGTGGTGAACTAGTCATTTTCAGCCTGTCATGTGAAATTCGCTCCCTGCAAGAAATCATAAGACGAGAACTCACTGTAATATGAACCAAACTAACTGGAAGAGCACATTTTCTCCAAATGAAGTCTGCATCATGTTGGAATTTGCACACTTCTCAGGAGGCGCCCATTAACGATGAAATATCCTTCTGATGAATTCAGTTCCCAGTAACAACCAACTGATATTAATCCTTTTATTAAGCTGCACGTTAATTCTGTTATTGCCTTGGATGCATAGTCAGTGAAAGATTTAAACAGGAATGTGGGTTTGGTGCAGAATCAATAATGCAGTATTTTTAACTTCTCAGGTACCTCAATAAGGAGGGCGTTTCACTTCTCCATCAAGCTAATCAGGTCATCAGTGACGTTTGTAAAAATTATTTTGAGAAAAGACTGCGTCGTCTCTGTGCATTAACCAATGTTGCTCGTAGATCTACTCTCATGATGGTGGATTGTCCACACAATTGGTCACTAGGCTTGGTGTGCTACCAGCAGACAGCTTCAATGGTGATCACTTTGCCTAAAATCACTCATCGTTGTTTCAACCGTGACGCGAAATTCTTGTAAGCAAATATGATGTACAGCTGAAAGTAATTAGACGAAGTGGAACAGTATGAATAGATTTTGTAATTCACTTCGACCAATACGTACTTGGTTTCACGTAATAATCTCTGAATTTACTACTTCTCTCTTCTCAATCGCCGGTTATTTAAACATCAGGCGGAATGTTCAGTATTTTTTTAACACCTGACGGTCTGATAAAATGTTACTCCAGACGACTAAAACGGCATCAGTTGAGATAGAGGGAAGGAGAGACGTGAAATAGAGCCAGACAACAACCTATGGTCCCACTAACCAATATCCAGTAGTAAATGATGGTTGACTGGATATACACAGTGAAGATCACCGAGTGACACCACACACTGTTCCACTCCACTCCACTCCACTCCTCGAACTTGTTACTGGTCACTTATTGACAGATGAAGTATGTGAGAAGCAATTGATTTCAGGAGAAATCTTTATTTCATTGGAGTGACATTCACTCAGTGATACAAACAAATGAAATCATGAGTGAGATCAGACACACTGAAGTCTGATCAATTTGGCTACACTTTACCTTGAGGGAAGTTCCTGATATATTTATGTATGGAGTGGTTACTACATGTCTCATCATCTCTTCACGAGATCAGAAAGCAGAGGCTCAAGCTTATTTATTGTTACAGTCGTGTGGCTCGTTGACGCCTTGTTTACAGCGAGTCGTCTATACATGGACATGGTGATTGGTTTTGTGCAAAGTGAGATTGTCTATCTCATCGTAGGCAAGTGGGAAACCACCGAATAATCTTTTTTGTTATTTTTGAGCCCCCATGAACATAATTGCATGGCGGCTTGCAAAAATATTCAGAGTACACAGAGAAAGAATGCATCATCTAAGGAAACAGTCGAATAGATCGCCGGGTTCCAAAAGCAGTCATTACCTGTAATGAAACCCACTACCACACCACAAATATCCATTTTGCACAAGTGATGGAAAATCACGGGGAAATACGATGTCAATGTGAAATTTCTCATTCCTAGGAGAAAATTGTCACAATTTTTAGGAGAATGCAGTCAAAAAGTCTTGTATTTCACCTTCATGGCAACGATATATACCGATGTGACTGTTTCGCATGTGCACACGCACTATACTACTTATATAAGTGAATTAAGCGACCATGCATGCATGTTATCCAAATATCATCATTCATAAATCACGTTATGCAGTATAGTTTCGTTACAATGGTCTCACTCACTGACCACTTAAAACAATTCATGCATTGTTATGCTCATTGCATGGTTGTGTGATCATGCACGAGAATGGAAGATAGGCACTTTCAAAAATATGCAGAAGACAGTGTGCTTCCGACTTCTTTGTACTGCGGAAGCTCTCGCCATATGCATCGAAAAGCCTGAGCTATGTGTTCAAAAGAAACTAGTCCAGCCTTTACAACTACCATGGACCTAGTTCCGTATGTTCCCTTATCCTTCAGTTTTTTGTTTTGTTATCTATGTGTGTGTGTGTAATTTTCTCTCTTTACCTTCATTCAATTCATCCTATTTTTTCAGTTATAAAATCAGTTATTTCAAGTTTGTTCCCGCCAACACTTTCTCGTGGATTCAAAATGGGGGTACTGCTGAAAATCCTTGAGGCAGGATGAAATAATATCTGATCATCCTTGGTTCTCAATGGTTCTGTGACTAATGGTGGTTCGGGGTGAAATCCAATTTGAAGTTTTCTCAATCAAATCTCTCTTTCTTGAATTGATAATTCAGAAATGAGAACAATTTCGGAGATTTCACCAGTCTTCGATTTTCTGTTACCTATCAGTAACGGTGTTGAATCTATTGTTATATTTTGATTCCACAATGCTAAATTACGGCACTTGAAGGTAACTTACTGCATACACTTCTTCTACGTCCAGTGACAACTATCACCAAAGGTCACATACTATTCTACATTCTTCGCGTTCTCAGTGAAACAGAGGGCTCAGTTACAGCATTGACATAAACTTCTTTTTCCTGATGACTTTACGGCTACCTTCACGGCTGTCGGGAAGCTTCTCTTCCTTGTTCACATTATCTCTCGCGAGCTACCCTGAGGTCCATTCACAGAACTTCGATTCACATAAGCTTTGCAATTGTGGACGTTAATTTTGAGTGGTGTTACCAAAAATATCTCCTCAGTATACAACCGCTTCATCTCCACTTCCTTCGGAATATTCGTTGGTTGAGCAATATGGTGTTGACTGGTTAGCTACACTGTCACAGCATTTTGTAGCATTGCTCATCCTCTCTGTTGGGCCATCTATTCCTCAGTCTCTTGGGAAGGCAGATATTGATAATAGTCTGCAGTTGGTTATTGGAAATCTGTTTTCTTTATTGAACTTGAATCCTCTCTTCGTTCCATCTCTTATCAACGTTCTTATGGACTACCTGAAATTCATAAGACAGGATTACCCCTCCGTCCTATCCTCAATATGGCGAGTTCTCCTTATCACGGAATCGCTCATGGCTAGCTGAAATACTGGAACCAGTCAGAAGGCAAGTACCTAAGTTTTCCATTGATGATGCGTTTAAATTTATTGATTGCATTAAAGATTTCAATGTCCCAGACAAAATCCTGTTCTCATTAGATGTGACGTCGCTATTCACCGATGTTCCTCTCATGGAAACTGTTTGCTACTTATGTGACTATATTGATACACATAATTTAGAAATAGGACTGCCGACTGTCTACCTCAACGACCTTTTGTTGAGATGCACGTTGAATGTTCAGTTCACCTTCATTAATGAGGTCTTTAGACAGAGAGACGGCATTGCCATGGGATCACCACTGGGTCCCTTGTTGGCTGATTGTTTTATGGCAAAGCTTGAAAATTCTCAACGTAGTCAAACCATCGGTCATTTTGTAATTTATAAAAGATACGTAGACGACACTTTCGTTATCTGCGATAGAAATGTAATTCTTGATGATGTCATGTTTGCTTTCAACAACTGCCATCCTTCTTTACAATTCACCATAGAAAAGGAGTCCGAACTAAGTATTCCCTTTCTTGATGTGTGCCTTAGCAGACGTAATGACGGATCTCTCAAAAGATCTATCCACCGGAAACGTACTTGGAACGGACAACTAACTAATTTCTACAGTTGGGTGCCTATTTCCAGGAAAAGGAACTATTCTACATTTTTTGCGTTCTCAGTGAAACAGAGGGCTCAGTGACTACATTGACATAAACTCCTGTTTCCTGATGACTTTAAGGCTAACTCCACAGCTGTATGCAAGCTTCCATTCATTGCTCACATTATCTCTCTCGAGCTACCATGAGGTCCATTCACAGAAACTGAATTAACATTTGCCGTCCAGTCGAGAGCGTTAATTGTTAATGGTGTTGTCAAAAATATCTCCTCAGTATACAACCACTTCATTTCGACTTTCTGCAGAATATTCGTTAGTGAAGCAATATGGTGTTGACTGGTTAGCTCCAGTGTGACAGCTTCTTGTCGCGTTGCTTATCCTCTCTTGTGGGCCATCTGTTCCTTAGTATCTTTGGAGGGCAGATGTTGATGATAGTCTGCGGTTGGTTATTGGAAATCTGTTTTCTATATTCGCTACACTAATTCAACTTGAATCCTGTCTTCGTTCCATCTCTTATCTACTTGTTTTCTTTGTGCATGTTGATAGTTAAGGCACAGATCATCAGGAAAATTCAAATCCTCTATTGTCTTCTTTCTAGTCTAGTGTATAGCTGTTTCAATCACAATGAACCACCAAAATCTTTTTGAGTGTGATGCATGCACGTTTGTCCATCAATTATTTTGTTTTCAGCCAATCATGTCCTTTGATGAAACATAAACTCATGCACATTTTCATTTCAATTTTAAATTATTTTTCTGCAATTCCTGAATAAAATGATGGAAAGGTATAGATAGTGGGTGATTAGATCATACTTAATTTCGAACTATATTGCATCACATCGTATGCCATAGATCATCATTTCATTTGGATGTTGTATGAAGAATATTCGGTTTTCTTCAATTAAGTAAGCGATGGATTTCAAACTGTGTGTTAACATACTCCAAAGGAAATATGGACGTCGTTATGTGAGATTTTAGAATTCCATAGGTTGCAAACAACTGGCAGATAGTTTCGAAATGAAACGAAATCGTGTTATTCTTCTTCAGTGATTAATTTCACTACACGCCGACTAACGTAGAAGGAGAAAGTCAGTCATACCGTAGATATTGCTGAAGTCTTCAATTTCTCTTCATAATAACGTTCGTGCATAACATCACTGTTTCGTCTCCTAAAAGTGAAGAATACAAAGCTCTCCCTATGGAGTGTTAGTACGCAGGCATTTGATTGGTTACAGATTTCATTACGAGTTGACATGAAGTGAAAAACTACTGAAAAACCAGGGAGTATTGGACAGCTGTTTCTTCATTGTTTGGTCCTGTTCAGAGGTACGCACAAATCAGGGTTCGAACCAAGGATCTTCTGATTACAGAGAGAGCTCTCAGGCCATCCAACCAGAGTGGCCCAATCCAATGGCCGATTCAGGATTTGTATAGCGAGATCACCACCTAAAGTTGTTAGCCGGTTACCGAAAACTGACTTCGAGTCTTAGACTAGGAGGAACTATCTGACCAGTACTCTCTAGTTTTTCAATGATTCCGTGTTTGATATCACCTCGTGATCAAACCTAAAATCCTCACCTAGTTGAATTGTATGCAAAAGAATATTTTTTAAGATTTTCATGGACAACTTCAAGAGAAGAAAAATGTCAAGGAATGTAGAAAATATTCTCGCATGGAGTACAAATCGTGACTAACTGATTGACTGACCGTTGGAAACCGGTGAGAGAGAAAAGTAGCACGGGTCGACACATAAGTGAAACATAAACGAGAAACACACAACCATGACGGCAACAAGAACAAGGGGGATGAGAAGAAATGCTTCTTTGTATAAAACCGTAACATTAAACTGTGATCAAGTAATTCCGGTGGTATTTATGCTTGGTCAAGCAGAAATTTTCCTCATTTCACCTTTCTTGCCTAACAACTTTGTCACTTTTATCTCGGTATTGCCATCATCCTCCCCGATGTAATGAGAGTTCGTATCATCAAATTTTGAACTGAGATCAAACTAACTAGACTGTCTACAAATAGTAAAGCGACATTTAACTTGTTACACTTTCGTCAGGAATCCACATCATTTAGATAGAGAGAAAGATCACTGAAAACACCAGGCAGCACTGGACAGCTGTTTCCGCAGCAATGTATGCTTACTCATGAGCCTGCCACGAATCAAGACCGACACCTTCAGTCTATCAGGATAATTTCTGTGAAGATTCAGTCACCTGTGCTGAAGTTCACTGACTACTGGATTTTAATCTTGTCAACTCATGATATAACATGCTGTCACCACCAATACCTTCTTTGATGAGCGTCCACTTCACCTTGACATGATGAATCCAACTGGTCAAGACTTCCCACTGCAACTTCATCAAACCCATGCAGTGACCATCAGTAAGCTGTCGACTTTCATTATCCCCACTACTTCTATATCATTATGTGATAGTAAGAATTTTTAGAAGAAAATCTCAAGGAAAACACGAATGAAGAAAACGAGAAAAACTGAGGAGAACAAAACAGATGATGATTGTAAGCAGACTGTACTTCTATCATACTGCATATGTACAGTGTTGTCAGCTGACAGCAGAGATCACAGTTAATTGCCATACAATAACAAAATAAATAAATAAATCAGTGTATGAGTTATAAACTCACCTTCTCCACACATGCTCTTCTTCGCCAAAACGTTGAAGGCAACATGAAAAACGCTCTCAGCAACTTCAGTGTGTATTTACTAATTCACTTTCTACTGTTCAGCTAAGAATATTTACCGTAACAGGAGGATATTGTTTAGACGCAACCATGAATATATACCAGCGTGGTTATCAAAAAGAGAAGGCAGAACAGTCTGCAGTTCAATTCGGGAGTCATATATAAATTACGATCAAGTGGTTCTAAAGGATCTTGCTTAAATATTCTTCATGTAAATGAAGCTTTCGGATTTCATAAAGAAAGACTTTAACTTAATGGCATTCAAGTGTTGGTTTGCAGGGAATTGATTGGTCACAGGATTTCATCATGAACAGACATCGGGAAGAGAACCATTGGAACACCTGGGAGTACTGGACAGCTGTTTCGTTCTAGTTGCGGACTGTTCATCAGCATCCATCCACCGGGATTTTTAACCCAGGACATTTCGGTTACAAGGTGAGCAAGTAGACCATTACGCCACTGAAACCTGACCCATTGACCAGCACATGAATAGTAATTTCTGCTTATTCACGATGTGTTGATAACACTAGTCAATACCATCGCTGAAGAATATTTGTCATCACACCCAACAAGCTATAACCCTTCATGTGACTTTATCTTCAGAAACGTTTCATCCAGACACTTTTACTACCATGGCCTTAGTGTTGATTATTTGTTTTCCTGAATAGCTTCGTGACAAACTCTCAGTGTAGTGCTGTTTATTTTTAGGACTCATTTTGTGTCCTTTGTTCTCTTGTCTCCAATCTGCTATTTCGAAATGACTGTTCATCATTTAACTAATTAGTTGTCAACCCTGTCGATTACATGAGAATACTCAGTTTCTCATACACTGTTATTCCCTCATATACATTTTGATTAATTTTGTTACTAACTGACAATAACCTCTGGCCTCTGTTGCCAATTAACAACGCTGTATTTGATATATGAATGAGTAACTAAACTACATAGATAGAGGTCAACCTAAAGTTCAATAGACAAGTGTGAAATAGATGATCGGAAAATAAAGGACATTCGGTAATGTGAATATGTGAATATAATACATAATATAATATATGTATATATAAATAGATAATATGATGGAAACATGGATGGATGAGTGAAATGTTGTTAAAGTAGGAGACTAGATGAAGTGTGTTCAGTGTTCCATTCTTGTTTCATTTCATTTTACTTTATGTTATCTATCATATTGTAACATTTTATCTCGTCTACTACTTTAACAACATTTCACTCATCCATCAATGTTTCCATCATCTTATATTCACATATTCACATTTCAGAACATCGTAGTTATAAATCCCTTTACTCAACCATACAGATTTGAAGTAAAGTTGTGGAAAGAGATCTCTCTTGGCTAACTTATGTCTTTCCTATTGCACGCTTCACAGAGATGACAAAAATATCTTCGAAGAAAATCAATCACTTGAAATCGCTATTTAGGTCCTGTCTAATTTCAGTTTGATACAAAGAAATCCATATTGATCACCGATTAACTCTAAATTGAAAGAACTCCTTACTGATGCAGTTTAAGTACATTACTGGCAATCATCCACTTCTCTTGTAGAATGAGTGTGTGTGTGTGCATACGTGAATTAGTTATCTAACCACCAGTACAAGCGGTTTACGCCTAGTTAATAATGAAGACTGGTAATATGACTAAATTAGAAATAAACACTACACTGTACATCGATCCGGCCTTCTCACCGTAAATACTTCGAAATAAGCATATTGAAGATAAACGTGACTATGTAATACCGACATATAGGACAAGTATGTATCAAACAAATATAACTTAGTGTTGATTAATGAAGATGCTCGGAATTTCGGTGATAAAAGAGGGAATTCATCTCTACGAATGTGAAAATGTTTTCTGACGTCAAAAGCTAGTGATTATAAGAAACTTGAATATTCCAATCAGGTATTGTGTCTGACTCAAACGACGGCCAAATGGTTTCGTGGATTGATGTTATGCTTTTATGCAACCACTCTCAACTTTTTAACCTAATCCCATTTTGCTCAAAGTGCATGTCTGTGAAGAGCTGTGATTAAGCTTATGTACCAGATAGTTCGATTACTGACGACTCGTAGTAAAATCGGCTGATGTGTCTTCACTGCCTACTGAACTTGTTTTTCAATCTAAAGTGGGCAATTGAATCAATGCACATGCAGCAAGAATCTCGCAATATTTTCATACCTCCTACTTTCAACAGCCACATCTCACAGACTTAAAAGCGAACAGAGAGTTGTCGAGGAAGTGGAACATTCCGTCAGATTCAGCTTCACGAGTAAAGTCGATATTGTGGTGGGCGTAGTTGAGGGTTTGAAGTAAGTTTTCTAGGTACAGGTCCTCATCACAAATGATGAAAGTATCATAAATGTGTCTCATTTAAAGTTGGAGGTGAGTCATATTCGATGACAAGAAGTTGTTTTCGAGGCTGGCCATAAAACAGTCGGTCAAGAGAGGTCCAGTGGAAAGCCCATTGCTACGCCATCTATTTGCTCGTAGAATTCATCGTTGAATCTGAAATGGACATTGAAGGTGCCACGTAGTGACAGCTGCTTTAGATGATGGATCTGTATTCCGACATCTATGCTGTTGCATTGGATAAAGCCACACAGAAAACATATAGTTTCTGTCACTTGAACATTGGTATGGAGGCCGACGACATTTAGGAAGAAATGATCCAAACTCATATGCTTCAGCGAAAGAGTGCTGTCCCTTAGATAAGAGTGTGTATTATGTGTTCTCACCAACATATCCACTGCACTGGATTTTACATAACTATTTCTCTCATTGTATGTGAATAAATGATGACTTATATTACAAGAAAGACCGCGTTGTGACAAGATTTCTCAATCAGAAATGGAGGTTTATGTGGCTTTTAGAAGAAAAAAAAGTGATGTTATGCACAAACGTTATTATGAAGAGAAATTGAAGACTTAAGCAGTATCTACCGTATGACTGACCTTCTCATTCTACGTTAGTCGGCGTGTAGTGAAGTTAATCCCTGAAGGAGAATAACACGATTTCGTTTCATTTCGAAACTATCCGCCAGTTGTTTACAACCTATGGAATTCTAAAATCTCACATAACGACGTCCATATTTCCTTTGGAGTATGTTAACACACAGTTTGAAATCCATCGCTTACTTAATTGAAGAAAAACAATAGTTTGAAATTGAAATGAAAATGTGGGTGAGTTAATGCTTTATCAAGATGACATGAGTGCCTGAAAACAAAATAATTGATGGACAAATGCGCATGCATCACACTCGACAAGAATTTGGCGGTTGATTGTGATTAAAACACCCATACACTAGTCTAAAAGAAAGACAATAGAGGATCTGAATTTTGCTGATGATCTGTGCCTTAACTATCAACATGCACAAACAAAACAAGTTGATAAGAGATGGAACGAAGACAGGATTCAAGTTGAATTAGTGTAGCGAATATAGAAAAGCGATTTCCAATAACCAACTGCAGACTATCATCAAAATCTGCTTTATCAAGGTATTAAGGAACAGGTGGCCCACTAGAGTGAATGGGCAATGCGACAAGAAGCTGTGACAGTGGAGCTAACCAGTCAACACCATATTGCTCAACTAAAGAATATTCCGAAGGAAGTGGAGATGAAGTGGTTGTATACTGAGGAGATATTTTTGATAACAGCATTCACCATGAACGCTCTCGCCTGCAGATCTAATGTTAATTCAATTTCTGTAAATGGACCTCATAGTAGCTCGAGAGAGATAAAGTGAGCAAGGAATCGAAGCTTGCATACAGCCTTGGAGTTAGCCTTAAAGTCATCAGGAAACAGAAGTTTATGTCACTGTTGTAACTGAGCCCTCTGTTTCACTGAGAACGCAAAGAATGTAGAATAGTATGTGACCTTTGGTGATAGTTGTCACTGGACGTAGAAGAAGTGTATGGAGTAAGATACCTTAAAGTGCCGTAATTAAGTAATGTGGAATCAAAGAAATAACAATTGCTTCAACACCGTAACTGATAGGTAACAGAAAATCGAAGAATGATGAAATCTCCGAAATTGTTCTCATTTCTGAATTATCAATTCAAGAAGGAGAGATTTGATTGAGAAAACTTCAAGTTATATTTCACCCCGAACCACCATTAGTCACAGAACCATTGAGAAGCAAGGATTATTAGACATTATTTAGTCCTGCTTCAAGGCTTTTCAGCAGTACACCCATTTTGAATCCACGAGAAATTGTAGGTGGTTTTAAGGTTGCGACTTCGTTCAAGAATTATGATAGAAAGACGAGGCTCGTTGTATTTGATCATATACTGAAAAGGCTGCCTAGTATCACGAATGATATTCCTGATTGTAGTGGCTTGGATTATGTGGGAAATTGTGAATGAGACCAAGAAGACAGGCACATATTGAACCAATGAGAATACGCTAGATGATTTGAACTTCAGTCACATCGACCGTCGTTGATCATCATCAACTTTGAACTCTGTGTTCATTGATTTGGCCGAAATCAGTCAATCAATCGAAATGATTCTCAGAGAAATCAGACTCAATACATGTCATGTCATTCACAATGGAGTGAATGTATTTCTAAAGTGAGTCACTCCTCAGAATTATTGAAAGTCCCTCTCTTCCCTGCGTCATATTATAATAAGTGTAAAACTTGGTCAATTTGGTTGTAAGCAATTCCTTATAAGCTTGTTTATAAGATGTATCACGCAATGATACCTCTAATAAAAGCACTAATTTGAAATTGCCTTTCCAAAATTCTGGTGCATGATCACACCCAACAATGAGAATAACAATGCATGAATTGTTGTAAATGGTGAGTGGGGACATTGTAACAAATGTATGGTGCGTAACGACATTTATGAATGATGATATTTGGATAACATGCATGGTCGCTTAATTCACTTATATAAGTAGTATAGTGCGTGTGCACATGCGATACAGTCACATCGGTATATATCGTAGCCAAGAGGTTGAAATAGAAGATTTCATAACTGCATTCTCTTAAAATTTGTGACAGTTTTCTTCTAGGAATGAGAAATTTCACATTGAAATCGTATTTCCCCGTGATTTTCCATCATTTTTGCAAAATGGATATTTGTGGTGTGGTAGTTGGTTTTATTACAGGTAATGACTGCTTTTCGCACTGGCCGGGACAATGCGACACAGAGCAATTTTTGCAAGTCGCCATGCAATTATGTTCATGGGGGCTCAAAAATAACAAAAAAGATTATTCGGTGGTTTTCCACTTGCCTACGATGAGAAAGACAATCTCACTTTGCACAACACCAATCATCACGTCCATGTATAGACGACATGCTGGAAACCAGGTATCAACTAGCCATACTATTGTGACAATAAGTAAACTTCAGCCTCTGATTTCTGATCTCGTGAAGAGATGATGAGACATGTAGTAACCACTCCATACATAAATATATCAGGAACTTCCCTCAAGGTAAAGTCTAGCCAAATTGATCAGACTTCAGTGTGTCTCATCTCACTCATGATTTCATTTGTTTGTATCGCTGAGTGAATGTCACTCCAATGAAATAAAGATTTCTCCTGAAATCAATTCCTTCTCACATACTTTATCTGTCAATCAGTGACTAGTAGCAAGTTCGAGGAGTGGAGTGGAGTGGAGTGGAACAGTGTGTGGTGTCACTCGGTGATCTTCACTGTGTATATCCAGTCAACCATCATTTACTACTGGATATTGGTTAGTGGGACCATAGGTTGTTGTCTGGCTCTATTTCGCGTCTCTCCTTCCCTCTATCTCAACTGATGCCGTTTTAGTCGTCTGAAGTAACATCTTGTCAGATCATCAGGTGCTAAAAATTGTACTAAACATTCCGCCTGAAGTTCAAATAACCGGAAACTGAGAATAGAGAAGGAGTAACATCAGAGATTAAAACATGACACCAAGTACGTGTTGGTCGAAGTGAATTACAAAATGTATTCATACTATTCCACTTCATCTAATTACTTTCAGCTGTACATCATATTTGCTTACAATAATTTCACGTCACGGTTGAAACACCGGTGACTGATTTTAGGGAGGGTGATCACCATTGCTACTGGCTAAGTGTGACCAAGCCTAGTGACCAGTTGAGTGAACAATCCACCATCATAAGAGTAGATCTACGAGCAGCATTGGTGAATGCACAGAGACGACGCAGTCTTTTCACAAAATATTTTATACAAACGTCACTGATGACCTGATTAGCTTGATGGAGAAATGGAACGCTGTCTTTATTTAGGCACCTGAGAAGTTACATATACTGCATTATTGATTATGCACTGAAACCCACATTCCTGTTTAAGTCGTTCACTGACTATACACCCAAAGCAATAACAGAGTTAACATGCTCCTTAATAAAAGTGTTAACATCAGTTGATGTTTTACACGGAACTGAATTCATCAGAAGGATATTTCATCGTTAATGAGCGCCTCCTGAGAAGTGTGCAAACTCCAACGTGATGCAGAATTCATTTCAACACCATGTGCTTTTGCAGTGAGTGCAGTTCACACGACAGGCTGAATATAACTAGTTCTCCTCATGTGATTCCTCCATAGAATTTATCGTGAAACAACATCAGTAGGAGAATTCTTCAAAACCAGTGACCATCGAGGAGTTAATTCATCCTTCTTCTTCCTCAAAGATTTCTCCACATTACGGTGCCTTCCTACAAGACGCTTTCGAGGCGAGATTCCAAGTCACAAACTAGAATGAAACAGCTCTCCAGTATTCACTTGTATTCGATTTTCCATTCACCAGCCATGTTTCGTGATGAAATCGAATTTGAATGTCAATCAGGTTCGTTGAAGTCAACATTTGAAAGAGATAACCAATATTATTAGTATTCATTCCTTTTGTTCCGAGTGGTGTATACACATTCCAGACGAGATGGAATATGATAGGATAGATCCCATCATAGTGACCTGTGTCCACGATTACTGACAAGCAAGTTTTCTCTTTCCATGACCTCCTTCATTTCTCCATCAGACACACCTGACATGTGGATTCCCACTGATTATTCGCGCCACTGTTTAATTCTTATTTGACTATAACACGTACCATTTCTATCCACATATCTTTTTATCTATCCTTAATCGAACTTCATTTCCTTCCACAGTTTCGTTGGATGTTGGATTCTACACCTGTAGTAAAGAAGGTGAAGAATGCATTCGGTGACAACATTCTCTTAAGAATGACAATACTCATACTGAAATCGTGTATTCTCGTCATTTTCTATCATTTTTGCAAAATGGATATTTGTGGTAAGGTAGTTGGTTTGAATACAGGTGTTGACACACTAACTGGCTATTTCGGAAGTCACAAGCGAAATCAAAGTACTTCAAGAAAGTACGATGTGTCATAAACAGACAATGGATAGTCAAAGTGTAAATAACTAAGTCAACTCACTTAATCACAATCACATACAAGTGCATGCACAGGTATCTACATTTCAGCACACAGAATGTTCTAATGCGAAATCAAATACAACACCTGTGTTCAATAAATCTGAACTGTTTAATACGTCACTCACAATGTTAGTCATCATAATCACAGCAACAACAAGAGTGAACAGTTGAACACATTTCATGTTTCCAATGAAAGATACTAGAATAGAATAGTCTGAAATCAAGGAGGAGAACACAAAGAAATAAGAAGTCTGTTGAAATGAGAAAACACACACAACTAAGAAAGGAAAGACAAAGCCATGAAGGACAACTGACAATCGACGATGGATGAAATGAAGCCATTGGAATAAGCAGAAAGGGAGGAGGTGAATGTGGAGGTTAACAGATGACTTCAATGACTGATTGAGTAAATACAAGCAGAAACTTGAACGCATAGCCTTATAACAAACATCAATGTGTATGCGTAACTGCATGAACACTGTTCACAATGAGATAAATAATTATTTCAATGTATTGCAGAGAAAATAATCTTTTTCGAAGTGGACTACATAATGATGCGCCCTCCAATTCCACATCAACACCGAAATAGTGAATTCGCTGATCCCGTCATATAGCAGTCCTTCAAACAGGTCGTAAATGCTCATCACATGGACCAAAGGAGTAGCGGCTAGTTCTTCCTCCTTCAAAATTGATGTTGGTTCGTGACACTCCACCTCTGAATTCAATCAGGTATCAACAGATCTAAAAAACACCAGACTGAAAAAGACGAAGTGTGCGTTTATCTCTACATCAAGTTATGAATAAACATTTCCGTTGCTAAACACTGTCGTGTTCTACCGTTACAGTTGGACGTGGTGTGGCAAGTGTCATTGACAAGATTTATCATTAGTATATAAAGAAACTTCATCGACATGAAACCATCTAATAGCACGGAAATGAATTTGATTTCAGAGAAGGCAAATGAAACAGCGTAGTGGAGGTACGTTGGAAGGAACACAAAGATACATAACACGAATTCAAGGAAGTATAACAGTACACGGATCTGTTTAAATGGTACGTTGAAGATGAGGTATGTGTAATTTTGCTAGATAGATATACCGATTTCCAGATTACTATAACTTTAACAATTCTCCGTCTTCTTCCTTTTCAATGAGACAACAAGAAATTAATGTGATGACTTCATTGAAACTGTGTAGATGTGTGTGGCTGTGAGATCAGGGTTTTCAGTTAAAAACAACCAATCAGTGAAGTAACATGAAACACACAATATGTAGAAGAGACGAAAAGAAGCAAGTTCCCTAGTATATTGTTTATCTTGCTCAACTGATGAGTGGATTCTATGTGAGGCGTAGTTATCCTTATGTATCAGTGGTCCATTGCTGAATCATACAACACCCAATCACGTGGTGTAGGTCCAGTTGTCGATCGACGCGATCCCGGTAACTGGGGAGAATACGTGTGAAGTTATCCCTCCCATCATCACGAAAACACCAAACTTCAGCTTCTGGTTTTCACTCCGAAAGCATAGGAATGATTTGAAATCAGGAGTATACAACTATTCATACGACGTCTTTCAGTGTTATTGAAAAATGGCGAGATAATGAGTGGTGTGAAACTTAGTCGTTGTTGTTGGTGGTGGTTGCGTAATGACGAGCAGTCTCAAACTAGGACAACACAGCAGACCACTACTCCCTGGTTGCTTTCAATGCTTTTCAAACTAATTAATGTCAACTCGTGATCAAATCAGTCACCAATCGTTTCCCTGCAAATCAACACTTTACAACTAAATGCATTCATCCTCATGTATTTAAATAGCCTGGTAATATATTCGATGAGTTTATTTGACTTAACGCTCCGGAAAGAGATCAGGGCAGATGATGAAGCCGATAAAATATATTCAGCGGAACCTGATCACCGAGGAGGTGAATCAGATCAACCAATGAATGGATTGAGCACTTCTCAAAAAGACACTTAAATCGATGACCAGCTGCAACTCTTGTGTGTGTCCCACTGCAGAGTCTTTAGCAGGATGAAGTCATTGTTCACAACTGTCTCGTCTTCTGTGGTTTCCCAACTGACCTCACTCTGTGATCAAAATTGAAGCAAATTAAAATCATGCAAATTAATTTTTGAAGAGTCAGCAATTAGTTCATTAAAACAGGGAATGTGTGAATTCATCGCTCAAAAAACGATGTACATATACACATTCATGATATTCGTTTCATTTCAGAATAACAATTGAATCGATAACTATTGACAATGGAATAAATATTCGTATTCAATAAAAGAATTTCTCAGTGCAGACTGAACGTTGCAATCACGAGAACATAACCGACTGACAAACCCATTTATTTGCACAGAGATGAATATTGTTGAAGACAATTGAGGGAGGATATCGTATGTCAATTCCAGTCGTATACTCCAGTGTATCCGAACGTATTAAATCACAAACGCTGAAAGAATCTGGAAGAGTTATTGTTTGCATGTACAGATCTCGAAAACAACTTGAGCATCAGGAGCTAACAGGTTATCAACTGTGCGATTGCACGTCATTTGTTCCACACTGATCATATTGATTACAATCTGAAGGCGTTTGAAGCAATCAGAAAGCATGAAAATCAGTCAGCCACATTCTGCTTAAGCAACTGTCATCGAACACTTTGAAAGCCAAATCTATTCTAGAGGTCAAGAATTTCTCAAAATTATTAGCCTGCAGCTTTCATCATCTAACATTGGGTGCTGATCTCTACTCTTTATGCCGACTGATTAGGCTGAAGGGAGCTAGTCAAATATCCATGCTATTTAGCAGGCTATCGTGTCGAGTTTGATGGTCGCTAGAACACGCGATCTAGCCAGCTAGCTATGCAGACATCAATGATAAACGTTGCACCTGGCGTCAGGAAACCAGGTGTGACAAGAGCTATCTGCTAGCCCAAATTGGTAAACGGCAATTTATGCCAATGCTTACGTCCCAATTCTTGTTCATGAGTAAAAAATAATAATATAAACTAACTCAATAACAAATCACAACTGACTTAGCGTTGACCGAAACGATTATCAGGCATATTGACGGACTGTCCAGGAAACGGAAACAAAGAGATGGCCGAATAACCTTTAGTAGGAGAACAACCAATCAGAAGACGTTACCTCTCAGCTAACAATTACGAATAATGATGTACATAAAAATCTATAGATACCTGTCGATTTTCTCAATAGACGACCTGTTGTCTGGCTCTAGTCTTCTGTCGCTCCACAAGTACTTTTAAGAGAGATAAAACTTAGTGGGTTCAGTAGTTCGACAATAACTATCAAGTTTAAATATGAAGTCCAATTCAAAGTGAACCGCTGATTCATTGAGACCAGCAGATTTTCGTTTGCCTGTACACAATCTTGAGCAAATGACAGGTAGTACATTCACACCTCCATCAAAGTCCTCATCATCGACCCATTATATTCAATAATGAAATCAAAAATTATTCACTTCAATCGGCATCAGCATCAAACACAATTGACATAGTAAGTGAATACATTTCATATAGATTTTTGAAATATCTTAATATGACATGAGTTGACACATAAGAATACAAATTTGGACGATTATCATGAGAGAGATGAATGAGAGAATGAAATTTCAGACCTCTTAGTAACTGGAATGTCTACCAATTAAGAGAGAATAGAGTGAAGCAGGTCAATGTGATTCACACACATGCAAAAACCAAGTAACAATCAAGGTGCATATAGCTTTTCAATAGAATATAGAAAGATTGTTCAGGTCAACGTGCAGCATCATCGAACTCTCCAACAATTCATCTCAGCATCTTCGATTTCCTAACGACTTACTGCATCGTCGATGGAGAAAGAATTTGACAGCTATTTCAACAATGTGGAGTGCACCACCACAAATATTCACAAATCTCATTCATTAGTGGTGTGATGAGAACAAATACCGAGCACATTGTAACCTACTGCTCACTGGTGTTTTTGAAGTGAGAATAGAAGCCGATGTGATGATGGTGATATTCATGGCAGCGTTCGAGACAATGAGACAAACAAGTTCAGATTAATGGGAACTAACTTCTCAGAACCCTCTTATATACACCTACATAAACAGGAAATCCTCGTTTCAGACACAGTAGGCTAGCATGATGATGATAACACAGAGAGGATCCTGAAATTAGGACACAGATCATTACTATGAAGTCGATGTGAAAGACATCAGCAGTTAACTCATTTAAAGGATCTGGAAAGATGCTCAACAATGGCGTTCTATACGATGCGGAGACATGTCGAATTCACTAAAAATAAAACCTCCGGAACAACATGCAACGGTTTGACACCAAAATCAGATATGCGGTCATGAAAGGTAAGAAACAAGGAGATCTTTCAGAAAAAAGAACAGGCGTAGAACCCTCTATCCAACGAAACTGCGGAAGCAAATGGAGTTCGATTTAGGATAGAAAGATAGATATATAGGTGGATAGAAACGGTACGTGGTATAGTCAAATGAGAAGTAAACAGCGGCGCGAAAAATCAATAGGAATCCACATGTCAAGTGTGTCTGATGGAGAAATGAAGGAGGTCATGGAAAGAGAAAACTTGCTTGTCAGTAATCGTGGACACAGGTCACTATGATGGGATCTATCCTATCATATTCCATCTCGTCTGGAATGTGTATACACCACTCGGAACAAAAGGAATGAATACTAATAATATTGGTTATCTCTTTCAAATGTTGACTTCAACGAACGTGATTGAATTTCAACTTCGATTTCATCACGAAACATGGCTGGTGAATGGATAATCGAATACAAGTGAGTACTGGAGAGCTGTTTCATTCTAGTTTGTGACTTGGAATCTCGCCTCGAAAGCGTCTTGTAGGAAGGCACCGTAATGTGGAGAAATCTCTGAGGAAGAAGAAGGATGAATTAACTCCTCGATGGTCACTGGTTTTGAAGAATTCTCCTACTGATGTTGTTTCACGATAAATTCTATCTAGAAATCACATGAGGAGAACTAGTCATTTTCAGCCTGTCGTGTGAACTGCACTCACTGGAAGAGCACATGGACTTGAAATGAATTCTGCATCACGTTGGAGTTTGCACACTTCTCAGGAGGCGCTCATTAACGATGAAATATCCTTCTGATGAATTCAGTTCCCTGTAAAACACCAACTGATGTTAACACTTTTATTAAGGAGCATGTTAACTCTGTTATTGCTTTGGGTGTATAGTCAATGAACGACTTAAACAGGAATGTGGGTTTCAGTGCATAATCAATAATGCAGTATATTTAACTTCTCAGGTGCCTAAATGAAGACAGCGTTCCATTTCTCCATCAAGCTAATCAGGTCATCAGTGACGTTTGTAAAAAATATTTTGTGAAAAGACTGCGTCGTCTCTGTGCATTCACCAATGTTGCTCGTAGATCTACTCTCATGATGGTGGATTGTTCACTCAACTGGTCACTAGGCTTGGTCACACTTAGCCAGTAGCAATGGTGATCACCCTGCCTAAAATCACTCACCAGTGTTTCAACCGTGACGCGAAATTCTTGTAAGCAAATATGATGTACAGCTGAAAGTAATTAGAGGAAGTAATGTAGTATGAATAGACTTTGTAATTCACTTCGACCAATGCGTACTTGGTGTCACGTAATAATCTCTGATGTTACTCCTTCTCTATTCTCAGTTGCCGGTTATTTAAACATCAGGTGGAATCTTTAGTATTATTTTTAGCACCTGACGGTCTGATAAATGATACGTCAGACGACTAAACATCATCAGTTGAGATAGAGGGAGGGAGATACGTGAAATAGAGCCAGACACTCACCACTCACCAATATCAAGTAGTAAATGATGGTTGACTGGATATACACAGTGAAGATCACCGAGTGACACCACACACTGTTCCACTCCACTCCTCGAACTTGCTACTAGTCACTTATTGACAGATAAAGTATGTGAGAAGCAATTGATTTCAGGAGAAATGTTCATTTTATTGGAGAGACATTCACTCAGTGATACAAACGAATGAAAATCATGAGTGAGATCAGACACACTGAAGTCTTGATCAATTTGGCTACACTTCACCTTGAGGGAAGTTACTGATATATTTATGTATGGAGTGGTTACTACATGTCTCATCATCTCTTCACGAGATCAGAAATCAGAGGCTAAAGTTTATTTATTGTCACAATAGTGTGGCTCGTTGACGCCTTGTTTACAGCGAGTCGTCTATACATGGACATGGTGATTGGTTTTGTGCAAAGTGAGACTGTCTATCTCATTGTAGGCAAGTGGGAAACCACCGAATAATCTTTTTTGTTATTTTTGAGCCACCATGAACATTATTGCATGGAGGCTTGCAAATATTCAGCCTAAACAGATAAAGAACGCATCATCTAGGGAAGCAGATCGCCCAGTTCATAACAGCAGTCATCACCTGTAATAAAACCAACTACCACACCACAAATAACCATTTTGCACAAGTGATGGAAAATTACGAGGAAATACGATTTCAATGTGCAATTTCTCATTCCTAGAAGAAAACTGTCACAATTTTCAGGAGAATGCAGTCAAAAATTCTTGTATTTCACCCTCTTGGCTACGATATATACCGATGTGACTGTTTCGCATGTGCACACGCACTATACTACTCATATAAGTGAATTAAGCGACCATGCATCTTATCCAAATATCATCATTCATAAATCACGTTATGCAGTATAGTTTCGTTACAATGGTCCCACTCACTGACCACTTAAAACAATTCATGCATTGTTATGCTCATTGCATGGTGTGTGTGATCATGCACGAGAATGGAAGATAGGCACTTTCAAAAAATATGCAGAAGACAGTGTGCTTCCGACTTCTTTGTACTGCGGAAGCTCTCGCCATATGCATCGAAAAGCCTGAGCTATGTGTTCAAAAGAAACTAGTCCAGCCTTTACAACTACCATGGACCTAGTTCCGTATGTTCCCTTATCCTTCAGTTACTTGTTTTGTTATCTATGTGTGTATGTGTAATTTTCTCTCTTTACCTTCATTCAATTCATCCCACTTTTTTCAGTTATAAAATCAGTTATTTTGAGTTTGTTCCCATGCTCCTCCTGATCACACTTGTAATCCGTTTAGAATAACCATTTCACAATTATATTCTAATCCTGTGTAATTTTTTGTTTCTATGCCTCTTGTAATCTATATTCACACACACCTCCTAACTTACATTTCAAGTTGAAAAAGAATTCTGATGTCAATTTGTTTCCATGCTCATTTTGTTGACACCTGTAATTCCTTCTAAGCCTCTTGTAATTCATATCAAGTTGAAAACAATTATCACCTCACCTTTTATTCGCCTTGAAAACTATTTCTCCAGTTATCAAATATTAATTTTGCATACGTTGTAACTGTTATCTAATCCTAGGCAATCAATCTTGTCTCTAACCCCTTTGTAATTTATATTCCTACCTTCAAACTTTCATTTCAAGTTGAAAATTATTATCACCTTCGTTACTATGTGGAATTAAACAAATAAGAATTGTATCCATGTCAACTTATCTATATAAATGCGATTGAACAGCTGTTGAGAATGAAATCGCCGAAAAGATCACCATCTTTGCTGAACTTCATGTTCTTCTTAATCTAACCCTTATTTTTTGTCAACCTTTGTGATTTTATACTAAGCCTACCAATTCTGTAACATCTTATTACAATTTACAACTTAGCCTCTTTATTTTCACATTAGACATTATCGGTCAGTCCTCACATTCAGTGCCAGTTTGTTAATGTGTCTTTGTATGTATTTTGTGGTTATCGGATTTCTCTCACCCCGATGACACTTGTATCCTGTTGACGACTATCAAACAGCACTATATCACCCAATTGTTCATTCACACTTCATCACATTTTTTCTGACAACCCGAGTCAATATGAAAATGACTAATCCACATAGATGAACCAATCTTAAATTAGACAGTAGTAGTTTTTCTCTTCCCATCATTGAATTCTGATCGCTTGTAATGTCATGTGACAAAAAGGTCATCGATTGTTTATTTATTTAGTTGATGGACAGACAAAGCATAATGGAAGTCTGAATTGAGACACTGGGGCTCTAATTTCGTTCCCAGCTGACGGTTGAAGGCGCGTCATTCAGTCATTCAAATGACATAAGATTATGAGTGGGCTAATATTTTAACACATTTATTCCTATCCAATTGGATAGGCCAGCAACATGTTTTATACCGCTAACACACGCTCTCTCCACACCCTTCTGTTCTAACGGTCTACTTTCAGTAGTCTCACTGCATTGTGCCGGCTTTAGTCAAGGTAAAGATATCAAGGATATTCTGTTTCTCCACATCTAAACAACCATCCATTTTCAGCCACCATCACAGTGTCTGTTATTACACATATGTGAATACATTGTGTGGAAATTCTTTGAAAGACAGTTCTCGTATAGTTGGGATATGTATCCGATTAGAAGATGTTTCTCAAATCCACGTCAGCCTCCTCAGCCAACTTTGCAGTGCATACTATCTCAACCAATGACGGAGGTGACAACTTCTCATTTTCAGATATTTCGATCAACAGAAATGCACATTTTTGACATTGGTAGTTTAGAATTTTCATTATAGCATATATACATACTAAACTTAGATGAAATATTTGAGAAAGAGGAAGAAAGAAAAAGGGTTTGCCCATAAGAATGCCTTCATTGATCCAGCTATTTAAGTTTATCTGACAGCAAATGGATTGAAACCTGGTGTGAATCAGGAATTCAGTTCCTCATTCGTCATATTTAGTATTTCGGAATTTTTTTTTAAAGTAAATGCAAATAGTGTCCATTCCAATTCTTTTTTTTGTTTGTCAAGTCTCTCTAGTGCTGTTTCAACCACCGGTATAATATCCTCAGGTTTTCATCTTTTGTTACTCATAGTCAAGTTCTTCACTCTCATCAGTACGCCTTCCTCTGCTTCTCTTACCTCTGCGTCTGACATGTTTACAATCAAATTGGATTTAGTTACTTGTATATCATTCGTGCTTTTTACGATCATCAGTTTATTAAAATATCGATTTGTTTCTACTTTGTTTCTTCAAAAGTAGTTTCTTTTCGTTTTCGTGCAACTTCTAGTATGCTCTCATACTTTTCCTTCTCAATTGATCCTTTCAATTTTTCTTTTGCTTCATTAATATCTTTCCTTATTGTAAATAACTTTCGTATGATACAGCGTAGTTTTTCTCTAAGGCATGTGTGAGATCTGCATTGGCTCTATCAGTAGATATAAGTGATTTCAAGCTCATATACATGCGAATAATTGCATTTCTTAGGCATCTGATATTGAAAATTCGATGGTACATAGATCGAGAATCAACGTGATACAAAAGTGTGAGTTTGTTGGCCAGACTCTAAATGGGAATATTGTGTTTTTAATGGGAAGACCGTCAATAGAAATAATGTCAGTAAAATGTATGAGCAGATCAATCACTGACTAGGATGATTATCCCTTATCTTGATGCATACAAGTCATATGTGATTACGTGTAATTTATAATTTTGATGATATTAAGTTAATGGAATACGACCGCGTGGCGAATTTATTATTTTCAAACGCTGATGGAATAAGACAAGAAGTAGGGTGAGATTGCGGTAGGCGAAAAATTTTTGACTACCTTTCTTTCCTTAATATTGAGCCACCATGAACTTAAAATCATGGCGGCTTACAAAAATATTCCGAGTTTGAGAGATTGCAAATTCTGGAGGAAATTTTTTACTACCTGTATTAAAACTGACTACCATCCCACAAACATCCATTTTGCAAATTTATTAGTTGACTTGATTTCAACATGAAATTCGGGAATCTCAACATTCACTTGAATCAAAAAACTGTATTTCACCTCTCCAAATTCCACATTTCTCAATCGCCAATTTACAAACACACGTCCACGCCTAATACTACTTATGTAATCGATATGAGCGACTATCTGTTTCATAGAAAAATCATCATTCATCAATCATGAAATCGCGTACACTTCACTCGTACCACATTCACCCCCCAGCTATATGACTTCAGATATGTCCTATTGATAACTTAGTGTATCCGTGAAGGGGATGGAAACGCGTTGTTATGATACAATTGCTGTGACTACATAAATTCATTACATTACTACTTCTAACCATCATTTTAATGGATCATTCAGACGATTTATCCATATTTTAATTAGATTCGTTAGTTTAAACGTGATCCGAATTCCAATATTGTTGAGGTTTCTTTGAATTGACCCTGATGCAGCATTTTTGTGTGGAGTAGTGATTATTATTTCGCCTTCCTCCTTCTTGTCATCCTCTAGTTTTACCCTATTTTCTTATTTTATATAATCCCTGAAAAACCCTTTTTGGTAGTCGTTGCCAAATGACATTTTGAATAGGACGTTTATTTCTTTACGCTGGTCAGCTGGTGTTATTCTGAGTCTAAGTATTCTTCTATCTGTAAGTCCTTGTATTAATCGTGGTTACACTGTGAGTGGACGAGCTGAGTGATGATAATCAAGGAATCCTCCACAATCTGGAGTATCTCTATATATAGAAACGTTTATATGCTTTCATGTGTTACTGCTTGTATTTCGCAGTCTAACATAGGCGATAGTGAATTTCATTAAGTTGACATGACTGTTTATGCGTGAGAAGAATTTCTCAACGCTAGAAGATTTGAACTTCAGTCACATCAACCATCGTTGATCATCATCAACTTTGAACTCTGTGTTCATTGATTTGGCCGAAATCAGTCAATCAATCGAAATGATTCTCAGAGAAATCAGACTCAATACATGTCATGTCATTCACAATGGAGTGAATGTATTTCTAAAGTGAGTCACTCCTCAGAATTATTGAAAGTGCCTTTCTTCCCTAAGTCATATTATTATACAACTTGTGTACAACTTGGGCACTGTGGTAGTGAGTAATTCCATATTAGCTCGTTTATTAGATGTATCACACAGTGATCCGTCTTGCCTCTCCTGCCTTCTGTTGCATGAACTGTTGTAAATGGTGAATGAGGCAATTGTAACGAAAGTATACTGCATAACGTGATTTATGAATAATGATATTTGAATAACATGCATGGTCGCTTAATTCACTTATATGAGTAGTATAGTGCGTGTGCACATGCGATACAGTCACATCGGTATATGTTGCAGTTAAGAAGGTGAAATAGAAGATTTCGTGACTACATTCTTCTATAAATCACGAATTTTATGTTGAAGTAGTATTTTCTAGTTACGTTTTACAACTTATGCAAAATGGATATTTGTGGTGTGGTAGTCGGTTTTATTACAGGTTATGGCTGATTCCTTCGTTTAAGCGTATTTACTCCGTCTTCTTTAATTTTTGCAAGTCGCCATGCAATTATGTTCATGGTGGCTCAAAAATAACAAAAAAGATTATTCGGTGGTTTTCCACTTGCCTACAATGAGAAAGACAGTCACACTTTGCACAAAACCAATCACCATGTATAGACGACATGCTGGTAACAAGGTGTCAAATAGCCACAATATTGTGACAATAAATAAACTTGAGCCTCTGCTTTCTGATCTCGTGAAGAGATGATGAGACATGTAGGAACCACTCCATACATAAATATATCAGGAACTTCCCTCAAGGTGAAGTGTATCCAAATTGATCAGACTTCAGTGTGTCTGATCTCACTCATGATTTCATTTCTTTGTACCACTGAGTGAATGTCTCTCCAATGAAATAAAGATTTTTCCTGACATCAATTGCTTCTCACATACTTTATCTGTCAATAAGTGACTAGTAACAAGTTCGAGGAGTGGAGTGGAGTGGAACAGTGTGTGGTGTCACTCGATGATCTTCACTGTGTATATCCAGTCAACCATCATTTACTACTGGATATTGGTGAGTGGGACCATAGGTTGTTGTCTGACTCTATTTCACGTCTCTCCCTCCCTCTATCTCAACTGATGCCGTTTTAGTCGTCTGGAGTAACATTTTATCAGAGTAACAACAATGTATTCTGGAAAGCGCTTAGGCGTAACCGTATATGTCCAATTCCAAAACATTAAATCACCATACACTTAATCGTATTGATGCAATCAGCTCTCACTTCGTTCATATAATTCCACTATTTTTCATCGCTTGACTTGGTTGGTAGTAGTATTTACCATATTTCAGTATGAGTGATGAGTCACTACTATTGCATTTGTTGGGTGCAGACTCAATGAACAAGGATTCAGTAATCAACCTCTCTCTCAACCTGCTTATTAACTTCTTAGAATTTTAACCCCCTCCCATCCTATTGTGTGGTTTCAGGATACAAAATAGACAAGTTGAAATAAAGAAAAACGATTTGTTAAGTGCTCTGAAGACAAAACACATGTTTTTCGAATAAGTAGATAGCTGGCTAATGCATGTGAAAAGCCATCAAGTTTTTTTCTGTTTTTTATCTAGTCAATTTCGGCCTTTCTATTTTATGTAAAGAAATTTTTATATTTCATACAATGATTTAGTTCTTCATCTGTTAATGAAATCTGACTAGGCGGGTTGTTTGTGACTATTCGTCAAGACTCCAGCAACTCCTTCTGGTTTGCAGTAATTTATGATTGGTAGATTTATTCCCTATTGTTGCTTAGTGGATAATTGATTGATTTTAATGTGATGCTCATCACAAAGTATGGACATTTGGAGAAGCGGAATAAAACAGGCGGTGATCAATATCCGCCCAAATCCGATTCGGGATTGTTTAGGAGAACTCACAAATCAACTGCTTGAGAAATGGACAAGTAAAATCCTTGTTAATACTACGTGCATATATTTCTCGTCAGTCAGTGTGTCTGCATGCTGTAGTCGAAGAATTCACCGGTGGTGGCCATATATCACTAGTTGACGGAATCCAGAATTAATGTGGCGCTTTGGATCATCCATGTATCTGACTATTGAACAAATACAGGCTAACCTCCAATGGATTAGGTAAAGTTCATGTTGTGCATGTTTTGTTTTGATTCGATTGTTGCACGATTTACAGCTGATTCCAGTACTGACAATTTATTTTTTCCATCTAAATATTTTCGCCTACAAATTGCATTAAATGTAATTAGTTCTCCATCGAAGGTTTAGGGGAGTGTTTGAAAAGTCGTGGTAGTTCGTTGACAACAGATGACTAATTGCCCAGCAATACCCATGTAAGGCAGTTTGTCTGATAATATATGAGTAAGCAATTAAGACTGAATTGAAATGGATTAGATTAATTCAGGTACCAGTGGTTTTTCGATATTATTATATCATTTTATTGCCTACGTCACATGCAATATATTCTGACAGTTTACATGTGTGGACTTGTATACACAGGGTGAGGTAACCGCGCTTTGCACATGACAGCGATTTAACAATGAATTCAGCTTCAGAACCTCTACAAACACAGATGGGTGTATACTGAAACTTTTCGTGAGACCGTAGGAATGAGGCCTCGTCTTGTGTCCAGCAGTAACGCGTTCCCATGCTTATCTATCGACTAAAGTTTGGAAAAGCTCTCCAGCTGAATATTCAAATATCGGGATTAATCAGATATATCAAATTTCAAATCCATGAGTGTGTATTCCGTCAAGTGAATTCTGTTGCAATGAAGATCTCCTACGGATCATCTTTCGAAGATCAGTTACTGTCCATATTAGGAGCAGGTATTCCGCAACAGCCTGTACAACGAAATGAATTCTATCTAAAATATGAGGATGATACCTTTATTGTCTGTGAAAACACATCAGCTCCAGTTAGAAAATGCTTGATACCCATATGTATCTCACCTAGAGATTGCAGAAATTGAACGTCTCAGTTGATTATTCAGACACGATGGATAGGTCAAATTCTAGGTTAACAAATTCTTATCTAATAAAACAGAATTTGGAGAAAATTCAATTAGTAAAAGATGAAAGAATAATTAGTTTTGACATAGCCAGTTTCTAATTAGAAAGATAGACGATTTAAAAGATGTAATTAAACAAATAAAGGAAGTATTACTAGTGGATAACTACCCACCAGAATTTGTTCAAAAATATATGGAGAACCATATACAAACTAAGATCAGCAATAAAAGTGATGAAGGTGATATAGAATTCAAAATTTCTTATGCGCCAAAAATTAGAATTGGAGATTTAACTGTCATCCGGATGTTGTAGCACGTAATCTTGTTGAGGGAACTCAGTCGGACTAGGAGGAGTTTCCCATAAAGTAGAACAATATTGTAGTCACAGAGGTTATTTTGTCTCCGCGATTCCATAAACGTCTTTCAAATACAATAAAAGATTTGTCCGTTCAAATTCTTCTTCATCCAGTATCGTTTCATATACCTGAGAGGAGGACTATCACGCTTATTTGACCTGTTATATTCAGACAGTTAAACATAATATTGTTTGATAACGTTTCTGATGGTCTGAAGTTTCTTCGAAGTGCTATTCATGACGCGCCAAGTCTCTGATCCGTATAGTAAGTAGCACTGACTTCACATTTAAGTTGAAAAACCGGATCTTATTTTTCATGTTGAGTGCTCTTGAACTCCACACAGACTTCAGAGAAATGAAACCTTTCCTTCCTTTACTGATCCTTGCCTTGATATCGTCGTCAGTTACGTCCACCTGTAGTTGAAATGATGCATCCCAGTTAGGTAGGTGAGTAGGTTTCTCTTTTCAGATTTCGCTCATTCATGCTGATCGTTGTTTGTTGTTGTTGCTGTTGGCCAGGAATCTTCATCACCTCTGTTTTCTCTATGTTCACCTTAAGGCCTATCTTTAAGGAAACTAGTGAAGAATACACATTTGAAAGATAATGGAACTTATAGAGTCTAATTTTATTAATGTATTAAACGTTTTATGAAAGTCTGGTTGGAAAACGCCCAGCGAATGAACGACGATTATTTTTTAGGCATTCAATCAGATTCACTTGCTATTTGGAGACATTTAGAAACAACGAATATATTAATCGATTCAATTTAACTGGATGTTTTGCTCAGACGTAATGATAAATAGAATTATCGGAACATTAGCACGATAATTCTAGGAAAGTCTACGGAGTAAATGTAAAATCATTCGAGGCGTCTTTGAGCATTTAAATTTTCATCTTGAAATGAAGTTACGTCAGGTGATATAATGCACATATAGCGAGCATCCCACATTGCTCGTTTACCTTTCAAAGTATAACTGCAGCTATGTTTAAACAATGTGCCTCGGTGGCGCAGCGGTTATCACACTTGCCCAGCATGCACATGGTCTGAGGTTCGATCGCCAGTCTTTGCCCTCCTTTACCTCTCTAAGCCAGAAATAAAGCTGGTGAAGAAGAAAGGTTGGGCATGACGCTAGCAACCCCATCCTGTGAAAGTAAACACTACTACAGAAATTTCAAGCACCTAGCCTGAAGCCCTACGTTCCAATAGGAACGTGAAGGAATGATAGAAAAGCTAAAACAAAGCGTTATATGATGCAAAATAGAAGCACTGAAATGAACAAACTGAACCGATTTGATAAATGCATCGAAGACATAGCACAAATATTGAACGATATTAGAAAGCTAGTAAGAACATCTGCAAAACCATTTGTTTTTCTGTTTTTATCAAATTGATTTCAGACTTTCTATTTTGTATCGAGAAATTCTTATCTTTCACTGAATCGTTTATTTATTCTTCTTAATTTTAGAAAGATGACAAGGCAGGGGGATTTTGAAATATGTCTAATGTCGCTTGACGTCATTCTAAGGTAAATCAGAGAAAATGATAAATCCAGTAATATCACATTTACTATCTCGATATTCTTAGGATAACCATTAAATACTTTTGACTGACGATGAAAAGATGAGATATTTGCTCCATTTGAAGAATAAAACATAAAACAATAAACGATTTTTACTGAGAATGTGTAGCGAAAATATTGTTCGAATAACTTTTAAACTTCGGATTATATGTGAATTGCTTTGCAGATAGTAGATTTATTCTTCGAATTAGTCGAATGATCAGAGGTTTTGTCATTTTCATTTCGTACTACAATGTGGAGTTCAACTAGAGACTCACCATGCAAAATTGATGAATTCAAAGCTGAACAAAGAAACATGAGTCAACGTCTTGAATTACCACCAGCTAGTGCCAGTTCACATTAACTCGCACCATCGATCAATTCTTTTCGTCTAGACTCCAGCAAATGCCTTTGGTTTTCGGTAATTTATGAGTAGTAGATTTCTCAAGCATTGATTAATTCATTTCAATGTAATGTTCATCACAAAGCTTGGGCAGTTGGAGAAGCGGAGTAAAATGGGCAGTATCTTATGATTTTTCTCCTCTTTTCCCTGCATTCCCTGTTTTGTTGTTGATATTTCTAAATGTTCCATTTTCTACTTCTACACACATATAATGAAAAGTGGATAGGTGTTGAGGCTTTTGAATATCGCATAAGTTATAACACTTCAGATTATCTCTGTCTTATAGTATTGCCAGTACACACTCACGTCGATTGTTGATCCAAAAATAAAATATCATTCTTGGCGTATCTTGCTATCCACAATACATGCATATGGATCGACCATCTCTTGTTCCTTCTTCGTGATTCTCTGAACCTTTGAGACGCTTCACAATTTCAATGTCAGGGAGAAGATGTTCAAGCTGATGACGTGAATCGACCGAGGTGTTAACTGCCTATTATCACAATGTCAGTTTGTTTTGAGTTTATCATTCGCTTACACTTAGCATGCTCCAGAGACCCGAAATCTGTGACACGTTTCCCGGAAACCATTCTAGTCGTGGCAATTATTTGTGAAAAGATGCACACAAATTCAATTTGTATCGCCTTCAGTTGCAAACTGAAGTAATTTTGAAGGGATTTATTTCCTAATACGAATTTGAAATTTACAGGGATACAGTAAAACTGAGAATTTAATGAACTCACCGAATTTCGATACAACGCTGCTGCTGAATATTCTGTAGACACGTATGTACCAGGAGTATATAATTTCAATTCCATGAATGTGTATTGCGATAAGTTCGTTTTGTTGCGATCAGGACCTCATACTGACAATTTTTCAAGCATCTTTACCTGTTCGGCTTAGGAGCAGCTATTTGGCAACAGCATGTAGAACGAACGCAATTTTGTCTAAGATATGTGGATGAGATTGGTATTGTTTAGGAAATCAAATCAGCTAAATTGAGAAAATACTTGTCACACATAGAGATAACTCACCTATGGAATAAAAAATTGGGCTTCTTAGTTGGTTATTTAGACATGAGCGAGAAAACTAAAATCAAAATGTGAAATCGTGTGTCTCTGGTATACGAGGAAATCATGGTTCCTCAACCAAGGTGAACTGCATTGTTTTAGATTCCAATAATGTTGTTTGAGTATTGAACGATCAGTAAATGCTCACGGAATGCATCGCGAAATGTACATGTCACACAAAAAAATTCTTAATGTGAAACAAAACACGTAGATCAGCGAAGAATCTCTTTTCAGCGAATTCATTTTCTTAGCTGTACAACCGCAAATATATACGTTTTTTGTATGTATGTGTACATTGAGTTTGTCAAACAAAATTACAAATGTTTGTGGTTATTTAAACTAAACAGGTGAAGATTGGTAATACAAGTCAAGAAAAATAGGTGTTAACGAAATTAGGGTAGTAACAAAGGTGATGAGTTGTCACAAACAGTTGTTAAAAGAAGTTGTGTAACAACAATAAGAATAGTTTGATGAGTGAGTTTTACTCAGGATGCACATAGGAACAAATTAGATAATACGAAGTTACGTAAGAGTTCTAAATGAATACAAGAATTATAAGCAATTAAAGAACAGGCAAAGAAACAAAATTTAATCATCAAAATAAAAAAATCAAATCAAAAAAGTTGTTACCATGACAGAAGAAGTGGTTGAGTAATCCCCTTTTGTATCCACAGCTCCGGTTTTCCTATTTGAACAGCCAGAGCTTCAGCGATACAAAGAAGACGAAACCGTATTGCCTTTGATAGGTTATTTTTGACTCTGTAAATTACTTTGAAGGAGGCGTCTGTTGAAACGGAATGATCAGTGTTAACCAGATCTTCAATTATCACACTCCTTATTGCACCATTATTGCCTTTTCGCAACCATGCTGGATAGTGTTCTTGAATCCCCTTGGACAGGGTGCGCGTCGAACGACCGATTTACCTGGTTCTACAGCAGCATATGAATTGATATATGCACATAGAAGTGGTCAGATGCGGGATCTTGTCCAGGTGAATTTCTTATGAAGTAGAATGAGTTTGAAGTCATAGAGTCAATTTTGTTTTCACAATTCTAGAAATGGCTTTCAAATTTAGTAAATGATATAGGTCGGTTGATGCCAGACCTTATTGCCCAGATTCTTATTCATCTAGTATCTAAGAGGAGAAATATCACGCCTGTTTGACTTCTGAAATTCAGAAAATGAAACATAATATGCTTTGTGGAAAATTCTCCTTCTGGGGAGGGGGGCGGTCGTTAACGGAAGTTGCAATGACCTTCAACAAATGGGAAACTGATTATGGATTGCCAATGTAAAATGAATCATTTGGCGTTGTCAAAATTGTGTTTAGTCTAGACTGCAGGGGTGGTCTACAGTCCATGTCCTATGTGAAGATAACTTTGGTATTCCCAGGAAACACTATTTGCTTCTAATAATCTAATTCAGTGACGTTTCAGACTAATTCTGCCACTACTGATCAGATAGATCATGTTGCCCTACCGTACTGCGACTAGGTAAAACCGTCGAATACTTTACGGCACGCTTTGGAATCAAAAGTTCCTGTGGAGCTCATTACTGAAAGGCTGAAAGCATGGCTAGATAGAGATTAATTGTATTTATGTAAATATAAACTATATTGAGACTTAATTATATTATAATGTATTTGGTGCAAAGTAATCTTCCATTCATCTAATTGCAGTTTTTGCCTCAACATTGATGGCAAACGTACATATGCAAAATTGCCGACACATTCTATGTTTCATTGAACGCTCATGATAAAGCCACGTTGGTTGCATTTCGAAACTGCAAATCAAGCGATGTCACCAACATGCGTGGATGCAGATAGGAGGCAATTTTAAGTAACTTAGCAGTAGACAGCTGCATTGAAATACAAATGTGCTTGTTAAGGTTCAGGACATAATGTATAGGATACAACCTTATTTATGGATGAAGTCTTTTTCATAGGCTGCACGATGGCATCTGTGTTTACCGAAATCGTGTACCTGTCTATGAATGAGTAATGATGGCTGGGTTCGTTACTGCTAATCGAAAGGCAATGAACGAAGAAAAGTGGGGGTTGAAATTGCATAAGGCAAAAATTAATGGATGGTTGACTTTAGAGTATAAAAAAACTAAACAAGTGATTCAACGATACAACACAAAAAGACGTTCGGTTTTACAACTATGATTTTATGATAATATTGGAGTTCTCAATTCATCTACGCTAACGTATTACAAACATGATTCTTAACTAAGGTCTTGTAAATTTTTAGTTCGGTCATTTAATTTGTATATCCATTCGTTATTGTTTCAACTGTTATCACTAATTTCATTCTAACGATTTCCAGAACTATGTAACATGTACATCCTTTACTGGACAGCATTTATTCACAATGCAATCGCATAAAATTTCTCAAGCTGAGTTTCTACTGCACTAATTCTACATCTACTTTCAGAATTCATTCGTTTCATGAGTTATTTTGTTGTCACAATTCGCATAAGAATAAACAAATTCATATTTATACGACTGAAACGGTTAAAAATATTATTCAACGTTAAGCGAGGTGCTTGGATGTTCATTTGGCAAGTGAAAAGAGATTGCCTTTCCATATTATATGTTTGAAATCCAGACAACAAACCTCATTAACGGAATAAAAGTCTATCTTTACGTGAAATTGCACAAGTCTTCTGAAATTGCTACTTAGCTTAGGTGTGTATTCATCTCGAAGCCAAGCGTGAACATTTCCTCCTGATTACACTTCTCCACTTTTAGAGAGTTTTACAGAAAACAAGGGATAATATTAAGGTATCATGCTAAACAAAATCTTTGTACTTCATACTTTTATCTGCTATTACACAGCGATATGGATGAAATGTTATACAAATTGAAACTGTTGTATTTCAGATAGAATTTTGTGTTTATCACAGTGCCTAGATTCTCTTCTTATCTCAGAGCTTCATATTCTCAATAAAAATGTGTCAATTTCACAACAGCTTTCAATGATAAAGACGACATTTTCTTCTATTTGAGACACAATACTGATGTTCTTTATTCGCTAAAAGAACAATACATTTATGAAACATCATGTCTTACCCACAATCACTTTCAATATTTTTTCTCCAGTTGAATTTTTGCTTTTATGATAATGTCGTAATGTATGTTGAAAGTTTCAACCACAATACGTGTCTAGTAGACAAACAACCTTCGCTTCTTTAACGTGAATGGTCAGTTGAAATGCACAGATAAGTTTGTCACACTCAGGAAAAGATCGAAGACTCAGCTTAAATACTCGACAAATAGCTTGCGCTCACAGTTATTCATTTGGATTATACAGTAATGAAAATATCAGTAATCCTTCTGTTCTGCATGTTCACATTAATGATTTCCAGTGGAAATAACCCAAGTAAGTGTTAACCCTTTTAAAGTTAACCTCTGATTAAACACATATTGAAAATGAGAAACGGTAACCATATGGGCGATGTTAATTTCGATGAGTGATCCTTTTAGCAACATTATTAACTTCATCATTGATTTTCACATAAGAAAGTTTTTCATTCTCGTTTTATGACTAACATAGCGGTAAATAGGCAGAAACAATTAGGAATGCAGTTGTGAGGTAAATTCAAAATGAAATGACTTACAGGCATGTTTAAATGTCGACTTCTGCTCAAAGTGTAGTAATATTTGATTTCAACAGAATATATGTTAATAGGGAGATTAGGTGGGTGTTTTAGTTCATTTGTGTTGCGACATATCAAGCACGTCTATTGTGCACATGAATAGAAAGTCACCAATGAAAAGAGGTAGATGTGGAATATATTGTGTTTCACATGTGAGGGAAAATGTTAATGCTATTAGATGGCATTTTTGGAGATCATTGACATTTTCATTTCTATTAGTAAGGTGATCAAAGTCTTTCGAAATGTTTTCTCATGCTAGTTACTGCCATCAACACCTAATGAGGATGAGGGTGAATAGTGCTACTTCTGTGTGATGCATTGATTTTGTTGTGTGAATCCATTCAAAATCCTTTGAAAGCAGATCCAATTTTTAATTGACATTTGCGTTGATTCTATATCTACTACTGTCCTTATCCAAGCTAATCTCGTAAATGTCATGTTACCTAGACATGCCACCTTGATAACCATTTAAGCTTCCATGCAGCTTCTTACAGAAACAGAAACGGATCTCATGTCTTCCCGCTGTGGTTTTGACATGGGTATGATGCATGGATCAATGCTGCTTCGGTGAAAAGAGAAAATGGTACACATTAAATGCATTAACAAGAATTTTCTTATTCCTTTAAGTTCCCAGTGGAACAAAGGGCTTCAAGTGCCACCGACGCACATAAACAAGCATTAATTACCTGATATTGTGTTTTAGAGACGTATTCAGTGGGTTTCAGTCTTAGTTTGACCTATACTTGCATTCACTTCCTAGCCGAAAACAGTATGTTTAACTTTTATTCTTCAGTGAACCAGGATAATATTGAATATTTCATTTTTCATCACTTAGGCAGCATATTTCATGTTAATTCTAACGTTAATTTAAATGTTTTGATGATCATCTTATTGAATAACCATCGGAGTATTAAGAGGACACCGTGAATTATTCACCCATCAGCTTACTAACTGTAGGACAGTAATAGTGTGAGGAATCTCCTGATGTTTGAGTCATTACGAACCAATTTAAATTTTCCTTTTAAGAAATTTCATTTCGTCCTAATGGCGAAAGTATATCCATTATTACAGATTACTACTAGTGACAGCTGTATCGACTTCTTGATTAGTAAACTAATGTGTTGACGGTTTAATCGAGGCTTACAATGACCCGTCGACGCCTACGCATGGGAGCATGAATGACACTGAAATTTCATCGGATATAATGTTTTCATCGAGGAAATGGAGATTCGACAACTTGTCATCTCATAAGTTTGAGGATTTCGCTGTTGGTTTCCTTCAATAAATGTATCATGTCATTGAATGACGCTGGAATGTTTGATGTATTCATCAGGGTGAAAGGCGAATACGAAAATCTATGTGGCCTACATTAAAAATAACCGTTTCAAAAGTTTAATACATGAGAAGTATATGCAGAAACGGAGAATTTATTGTTTACATAATTACAGATTATGGTGAGTTGTGTGTATATTGTTTCATT
This sequence comes from Trichobilharzia szidati, assembly GCA_944472155.2. Classification (NCBI taxonomy): domain Eukaryota; kingdom Metazoa; phylum Platyhelminthes; class Trematoda; order Strigeidida; family Schistosomatidae; genus Trichobilharzia; species Trichobilharzia szidati. The sequence goes on from CALYDE020000734.1 coordinate 648,010, forward strand.
TGAGTTAATTAGTAAAGAAAAGTGTTAAATATCCGTTCGCAGAGAATTCAGCATCTTCACTTTATCACATGAACAGTATGAATTGACTAATGTAAATACCTACTACACGAACTGACATGCTAACACATTCTCGTCCATTGATACTGAAAACTTCAATGCGACTTAAGAGTCTGTCCTATCATTATAGGACATGCATGATTTATTGACCTAAAGTGGAATTCGTAGAGGAATGTTCCTTATTCATGAAAAGGGCCTCCTATTTATACATTTTTGAGCACATTACAATTTATCTAGGTCAGCGGACAATAAACTGTCCGAAAGGTTGGTGACTGGCCCATTGATAATCAAAGAGCTGCTTATTTCGATTCTGTCAAGACCATAATGCACACTGACTCCAGATTTGGGGAATTCACATTTCAAGCTCTACAGTAATCGAATTAAAATGTGGATTTCAAGATTTGGAAACCGTTTTGACTTGGTGATAGCCAGCCAATGTGAACTGTTATCAAGAGATGAAAAATGTTAACTGCTGAAATAGAATGTTTTCGTGAACGAATTTACCAATCCACCATCAACAATTTGACCAAGATAATATGGAGTGATCCTCTATCGCTTAGCTCGATTTGTTCATCTTCTAATTATCACACTCGTACAAAATAGTATTGTTCAAACAAGTGATAATAATTTGGATAAGGTTAAAACATGAGGTGGTGTGTTCGTGTAAAACATTCCGAACAGCACAATCGAAACTGCATTTCTCACTGAGAAATCCAGTTGGAGATACTTTTGAAAATTCTTTAGCTAAATGCCTACGCGCTGCACAATCAGGCCACGAAATTGATTTTGAGAATATTGAACTCATCAAGACAAAATTGTGTAATGAAAAATGGCGTCCAATATCAGAATCTTTATATAGTAAATGAAATCCAAATTGTCTGAGTCGGAATGATGAAGTGAGGCAGAATTAGACCTGGTTGCAACACATGCACACATCCAATGAATTGACGAAAACTAAACAAATGTAAACACAAGCTTTTTCTATAAATTCGTATACTTGGAAAATCCAGCAATCTACACATGGTGCTTTATCTTTACCAGCTGACTATATTGACAGTGTAAATGACACCTGATGCTGAAATAAGACGATCAGCTTAATACTACTAGATAGTTGGAGGCAATCGGCAGGAGGTCTTGAACCTAGGTTGCGTGCATATCGACAGTCAGCAGTTAGCTATGCGTATCTAATATCTTGAAGAACTTCAAACCAGCACTTAGATTCGAACACATCAACCACTGCTGATGTAAAGAATGTTACCACAAGCATGGTGGTCGCAGTACAAACGTGGATGGCAGAATTCAGTCTACCCGAAACAAAAGACTAGATGCGTGATACTAGTAACTAACTAGTGTCCAATCAAAGAAAGTTGCAGTTTATTAGCTGAGATTTTTTTGAAATTCTGCTTTAAAAATACTTTGATAAAGCTATCAGCATCAAATAGCGGGTCGTCAGTAAAAAAACCATCGTTTATTTTCATTTATTGGGAAATACAAACATTTTATAATAATGAATATCATATACTCAGTGCCAGAATATTTTCAATTTATTAAAAATGAACTTTGTTTGGACATGTACAACTTTAGTTTTCAATTCATTTTGTATAAAAATGAAGAACAATGAAAGGTGGTTTAAAATAAACAAAATAAGAAAGGATTAGGAACTGATTACCTGTGATTGAATACACGACAAGAAATCTTTCACTCAGCATCTTACCAACGTATCTGAAGGACAATAAGCTTACGTACTGACAAAATTCATTCAGTGCTTGTTGGCGCACATTTTGACAAGTGGATGGAGTTGGTTTGGATAGTCGACTGAGAAGATTCTTGTATGATGTGTGTATGACACGCATAGAAAATCTATCCAGTGATTTCATTGATTAGTTGCCAGTGTGTGGGAGATATGCTGACGACTTAATCGTAATGTAAGTTAAGCACGGGTGTGACATGTCTACTGGATAAACTTAACCCTCTGCTAAATCACATACACGTTGTATGTAAGGGTGACAGTTGCAGTCGAATAACATGTTTGACTTACTTTCGAGTAGAAGAGAGATAGCGCGATAAAGTGGTCTAATCATAGGATTTTTTCTACGCGTGTCTGAAAAGGATACCCTTTGAAGTTTTTGAACTGATGTAGTGATCTTCTCAGAGTTTGTTCGATTCATCTCTTTTTTCTTGTGCATAATTGTTGATCAGCAGGTTTTTAGTCGGTTTACTATTATTGACATAAAGTAACAATGCCCATTCCCCATTTGACCAGTGGTTCACTAACGTCTTCGTTGAGTGCGATACACATCAGCGATGGTAATCATTAGTTTGACATGGAAACAGCTTTCAAAGCTAGTTTATTGGATTCCTGTATACTTATCTTCCTTTGAACACAATGTGTGCTTCCAGGTCATTGTGTTGGAAGGGAATTCTATGTCAGCTGTTTGTTAGTCTGGGAAAAGACCACTTTCCCCACCAACTCACCATTTGAAACTTATGTGAGTTAAAATCGATTATCAAATGCCACATCCAAATGTATCTAAGACATACATGTCTGTTATTTTGTTCATGACAAATATTTGATGATTCAAGTCTACTGGAAAGAATATCTGCTCATCTGACTGAATTTCGACATACGACATGAGAATATTTCATACTCGTGAATCAAAACATCCGAGTTTTCTTGTCCAATATCCATTGGTGTCTTCGAACCGCATGAGAATAAATTTACACTTCAAATGATAGGAAGGCACAAACCAGTCAAAAGTACCGCCTACTAATAGCTGCACCAACACCGATTTGTTTCCAATATGATGGGATATGGATTTGTCAAGAAATCTTGAGTCAAATGATTGAATATTGAGAAAAATTGACCATTTAGAAACGCTATAGTTCTGTTCATGGTGTAAATGACAAGGATGTCAACATGTACTTGAGAATCTCTGATCAGAATGACACATCGGATTCTTTTTGTTCAAGTGCGACTGAATGAATATAGTCAAGTGGTATGTAGGTGAGTCTCGAAGGTTTCATGAAACTCGACGATGACAAATGGACGATTGAACACAGAAGCTGAAAGAATACTAACATTTCCTGAAAAGAAACATGTTCATCAGGGAAGTAGGAGTTCGAAAAAGTGTCGTGCCAGAGGGTCCAATTGTCGCTCTTGTCATAAATTTGAGATTTTTCAAATAAATGATATTGTGGAGTGCAATTCATCTATGCGCCTAATTCGAGAGTACGCATAGAGCAGAGCATTCCGCTATTTCCTCCGCTCCCGTTTTCCGCTTGTTATATAAATGGAAATAATTATCTGCATGAAATTAAATACGAAGACTTTGAATGCATAATTCGATGTGATTGCTCACGTCAAACTAGTCGGCTTTTGTGAGCACAAAATATTCTATAAGGTTGGTAAATTATTTGATTTATTGTTATTTCGGACAGCGACCTTATCATAAATAGGTGTTTTCGGCAGATCGATCCACAACTTAAACATCATTTTACACATATAAGGATCTAAATTGGTTTTTAATGAAGCTTAATACTCATAATTCATTATTTACAATTTTGTGAAACAATTATATTACATCAGGTTGCGGAAGTGAGTCTTTGTATGAACATTCAATCCCTGAATTAATCATAAATTGGTTTTCTGACTAATGAGGTTTTCATAAATCGGAACTATTCACAGATTCATCCACTATTATAACACCAGAAACCAAAGGTGTCATCATCGGTCTCAAAGACTGATATATTCGTGAAGACGCATATGCTTTTTTACGGTGCATTCCAGCGATTTATAAAACAACAGTGCAATGTGCGTTGATAAGACATTTTAAAAAGGTGCAAGGAAAATTCTTTAGGGATAAATCAAACAACATTGGGTAGTTAAGAGTTCTGTTAACTTAATTCCGGGAAATCATTGAATGACCTAACATTTTGATTCATAGTCTTGTCAATTGTAACTCGGTTTGTCCAGTGGAATCAATGTTGGATGTCTATTTCACAAATTTACTCTTATTGGATGAAATCATTGAGAGCATGTCAGCATGACTTCGTTTCTTCACTGGCACTATTCTAGATTCCGAGAATAGTGCTCTTTCGCTAGCAGATACTTCATTAGCAGAGTGAATATTTCGTGAGACAGATATTTTGTTGAGGACATGCTTTAAAGGTGTACGGTAGATAGGATATATATGATTGCATCTGTAATTCTGTGGAGCACTGTCGAATATTCACGTGACTCTTTAGTTTTCTGGACGTCACTCTGCATTAATAAGGAAGGGAACTTCGAGATCTATTCTCAGCTCTACTTTCTTTCATCTCGTAAAAAATGAACAGAAATGCGATGTAATTATGGCTTGTCAATTTATCTACCTGTTCCAAATAATCTCGATTTTTTCTTACGAGTTCAGATTTTATCTATGGCTTGAATCATTGGAATCCAGCCTAACATATGTATTGAGAAAGAATTTGTTGAGGTGCATTCTCTAATAGGCCAACTTTATTTTAACTGTCTTTAATCGTCGCACAAATATTCCTATTGATTCTATCTGATATTCGTCTAAGAATTAGTGCTTTGTCCAAGTGGAATGCACAACTCTTGTTTTGCAATTCAAACCATTTTCACCAACTGTCTTACCGATAGTGAGAATTTCACTGTTTCGAAGAATGACAGGCAGTTGGCGCCTCATGGTTTTGTGTATGATTATTTTGTTGATGTAATGACTGAATAAATCTCATAAAAGTGGACTCATCAAATATTTCAACATACACTGAAGATACCAAAGACCACATTTGTGAAAATGCACTTGGTTTTCGCACTACCAAACACTCATGAAAGCGAGATTTCTGACTGATGTTTGCAGCATCAGCAGGTCACCACTGACAATGGTGCTTGCGAAACTGCATTCCACTATTCCCCATCAGTGTAATTCACTCGACAGTAAATCATAATGCACATATCGCTAAGGATGTTTCATGCTTATCTTGTTTGGTAATAATTCAGAGGCTATAACACTATAATAATGTTTATCATTTCACAACCCTGGCAAATATATATATAATATAAACACCATCTTAAATATTTAAAACCGTTTCTTTACACCAGGAAATCAGTGTAAGAAGAAGTATATATAATATAAGAAAAGACCTTAGGCACTGTGGTTGAGTATTATTCCATTGTGGGAAAAATTTATTTTAATGAAGCCTCACAGTGATATACAGTAATATTTACTGATGACGTTTATGATATGATTATTAGCGGTAAATTACGTTGGAAACGCCATTAGTGAATAACACTGTATAACGCTTTCAGCCTTTATCGAAATAAATTTCAACCACCATGGATGAAGTATATTTGTCTATAATATTTTTCGTTTCTTACCAATTATGCAAATGTCAGATTTATGTTTGCCTCAGGCCATATTCTGAAAGTAACCAACTGGACTGTTAACTAATAATATGCCTCAGATATCCGTTAGAAGTACAAGTCACACCATTCGGAATCCTCGATAATGCAGTGAGTTATGCAAAAATACTGGACACCTCAAAGAATTTCGCCATAGTTAAAGGATAACACATTTTCTAATACAGACTAATTTTTATCGCCAATGTTCATTAAATACAAAGCTGTAATCTAAACCACAATAAATCATCGATTTTAGCAATTTTTTGTTGGCTAAAATCATTCCAAACAAATAAAATTCGCATCTATCAAAACCAAATGTGGTATCAGATATCAAGAACGCTCCTCAAAATGAAGTCAAAGCAAAGAGTGTCAACTCATTTCCAACAATAGCTTGAAGTCTCAGTGTAGATATTCATCTTATCTTTGCGAATTTGAGTGATTCTTCGAAGTTCTTAGATCTCTTGAAGAGAAGCCTCTCCAACTACAAACGTTCACTTTAGTGAGCGCATGGAATCTGTCCTAAAATAAATGTATAAATATGAAGCATCACAGTTACAAAACGTTGACTAGAATATAGCATTTAATATCAGTATTCGAACATTTAGTGCTTGTTCTGTTTATGCGTCTGCATTATTGAAGGCGACTTATGTGACCATTGTAGTCAAAAGGAGGACTTAGATATACTTAACTCAGTGAATTCAGTCTCTGTTTGATGACAAGTGATTACCGTGTGATTGATTTCTGCATGTCAATGGAAATCTTGTTGACAGTGTGGAAATCAGCGAATCTGATCAGATCTCAAATGATACCATATTTGAATTGAAGAAATCGGCGGTTTCCATCCCCACATCTGCTCAGTCTAACATGGCCACAATACACGACGGTTCTCTTCCATCTAAAGTGAAAATTTGTGACGATGCGTAGGGCGTTGTAAGGAGCTGAGATATTTCAATCGTTGAACTTCGCTTCACTTTTAGTATTTGATAAATGACTCAGTGTCCTTTCACGTCAAATCAAATGAATCAACTAATATGGAATGATTACATATCTACCTATCCGTCTATCTACTGCATGTCACACTACTCGCTTTCTTGGCGACAAAACGTGTTAATATACGTTGAGGAAGAAATTAGTTAAGTGAAAATAAATACGTAAATAAATAGGCTCCCGTGTTGATATCAGTGAATGTTGGACAATGTTTATATGAAGTGAGCAAAGCATTATAACTGACTGTCCTGCAGGTGTCAACATACTAAAATTGCCATATGAAGTGTGAATCGACAGTATGTTTGAAATATTGCTGCCTAGCACTTTCTGTCACCTAGTCTTATGTACATTTTCGAGAAATATCTAATATCTCATGTTAGGTTGTATTTCACTGGTTTGGATCCAGGCTGATTCAGGAAGATGGATTAGTGAGGGTGTAAATTAGTCTGGCTTTATAACAGCATCATCATTCAACTAGACGCATCAATTTTGTGATAAAATGAATGATGAATAACTCATTCAATTGTAAACGATAGCTGCTAATTTTGAAATATTGAGGCAAAACTAAAATATTTTCGATAGAAATACGGCAATTGTCAACAGTAAAAATGATACTCTCATATAAAATCGAATATAAATTTCCGTTCGCCATTCGCCGCCCAGTTCAATTACGTTTATATGTGCTTTAGAATTACAGCTTGACAATAAATCGTGAGATTTAATTTGGCTACGATTACCACAGATGTTATCCATCTGTTACATAACTTCAGTTTCATGTAAAAAGAGATGTTTTCAACCAGGTGAATAATTTACTCAGTATTCTTCTATTGTGCAGGGTATAATGGTAAGCTGAAATGCGTTGGATAATTCACATAAAAGGAATTCATGGATTTCATGCTTTTCGATTTAGACGCTTCAATTCCCCACTTCATCACAAATGTAATATTGAAATTAATTTAATGCAGTTTTTAGATCTCTTGAAGAGAAGCCTGTCAAACTGCAACCGTTCACTTAAGTGAGCGCATGAAATCTGTCCTAAAATAAATGTATACTTATATAGAATCACAGTTACAAAATATTGACTAGGATACAGCGTTAAATATCAGTATTCGAAAGTTTAGCGCTTGTCCAATCCCCTCCTGCAGGATGATGACAACAAGATTAAACTCAAAAGGATGCAAGCTTACATTTAACCAACGCTAACCACAGTGCTACAAACAAAAAGGAACAAGAGAAGAAGGAAGATATCTATAAACAATTAGAATCACTAATGGACAATATCCCGAATAATGACATCAAAATCATTATGGGCGATGTGAATGCCTGTCGCACTGGGATGAGATAATACAGCAACAGAACAAATCACGGTCGAGAGGCTCTGGCTCTGAGAAATGAATAAGAACGTAGAATTATTCGCAGACATCTGTGCTTTCAGTGATTTGGTGATCGGAGTGAGAGTGTAACAGCACAAGGATATATGCGAAGCAACATAGGTGTCATCGAACTGATACACCACAAACCAGATAGATTTCATCTCAATGTTGCTCAAGAAAGAGGAGATGCAGCCTGCTGGATACAAAGTCAAGAAGGGGAGCGGGTAAAGCTGAAATCCTCCAAAACAACTTGAGACAGACCATCGCAATTAAACTTCTATAAACAGAAACTAAATGCGAAAAAATTACAAGGGAAGTCTTCATTACAGATATCAGAGCAAAGTAAGAGATACTACGTGGCATCACTCAGAAAGCCTGCATGGAAGAATATTGGAACTCTCTGAAGGTGATGTTTCAGGAAACGTGAGCGGCAGTTTTATGAGGAACGCAGAGACATGAAAAACAATGGCTCTAAACAGATACCTGGAAGCTAATCAAGGAAAAGAGGATGGTGAAAAAAGATGACTCAATGCAAACATGGGCAACCAAAAGACAAACGGTATTCTATGTACACTGCACTGAATAAAGAAGTGACGAAGAGTGCGAGGAAAGACAAAAGACAATTCTACAACACACTGTGATTGACAGTGTAGCAGAACAGGAAGGCAGGCCGCAGGTAGAAGAGACCTCATAACAATATATCACATAGTCAGGTCTCTATCTGGAAAGAGATCAACCCAGATGATGAAACTAACAAAAGATGTTGAAGGCAACCTGATTACCAAGGAGTGGCAAATAAAACAATGAGCTGATCACTTTCAAAGACTCTTGAATCGATCATCACCTGCAACTCGCTCACAATATCATGACCACTAACATCACGCACAGAACTCTCTCCAACTGGATAGCAATCCTCCAACGAAAGCGGAAATCCTAAATGCGATCAGACTACTGAAGTCCGGAAAGGCAGCGGGACTGGAGGGAATTCCCCCTCGAAGCAGTGATAACGTACCCAGAGACTGCAGAAGATGTGATCACTCCATTATTGCAAGCGGTTTGGAAAGAAGGAAAGGTACCTTCCATCTGGAAGAAAGGCTGTCCACCTTGTGTAGCTGCCAAAGAATGGCGACTAAGGCCTGTGCAAAAACTCGCGTGGAATAGTGCTCTTGTCCACGCACACCAATTAAAATACTAAGTCGCATCATCCTGGAGAGAATAATGGATGTACTGGATACAGAACTCCGCCTAACACTGGAACAAGCTGGATTAAGGAAAGGCGAATCATGTGCTGATCAGATTGCACCTCCACGCATGGTCATCGAACAAAGCATAGAATGGCAGTCAAACATCACTCTACCCGAACTTCATCGACTTGGAATATGCCTTCGACAGACAGCGTTGACTGAGAAGTAATTTGGAAACGACTTCAACACTACGGCGTGAAGTACACCACGTCTTTATCAACCTCATCCAACAACTGGTTATATGACAATGCCACGTGTCAGGTGATCCACAACGGAAGACTCAGCGAGGTGTTCGAAGTGTATACAGGAAGGAGTAAGAAAAGCTGGCTGCCTGTCATCACCGATGATATTCCTAATTCTGGTGGACTGGATTATGCGTCAGACTGTGCATAGGAGCGAGGAGACAGGATTACGCTGCACCACCAATAAGAAGACTCTAGAAGATCTGGATTTTGCGTGTGAATGATATACGTCTAATGTCGCACAAACTCTTAGGCTTGCAGGTGGAAAGCAACAACCTGGCAGAAGAATCTGGCAAGCAGCGAGGTCAGCACTACCGGTGAACATAGAGAAGACGTAGGTGATGAAGATAACCAACCAACTAACAGCAACAATAATAACAACCAGCAGCAATCGCTATCAACGGAAGAGATTGGATAGAGGTCGCCTTGTTCACTTATCCAGTTAGAAAGCATTTTTTCAAATACAGGCTGAAAGGATGAGGATGGCAAAGCCAGAGAGAATCGGAAAGGTAAGATACACCTTCATCAATCTGAAACCAGTTTGGAAATCTTCTACAACCAGTATAAGGTACAAGATTCAGATTTTTAACACACATGTGAAGTGAGTCACTTCTTCCATGGGATTCGGAAACTTTGCGTGTAACGAAACTGATTTTCAGCAGTTTACTTAGGACTTTCATCAGCAGCTGCCCAGTTGCTAGATGCAAACTGAAGATCAAATGGCCAAATGACCAAGAAGAATTAGAATCAAGAAAATCTCACTGGCAACAAACCAACGTAGGGCCGATCACTCAACAAGTATGCAGTAGAAAGTGGAGTCGGATAGGGCCTACATTGAAGAGGTCGTTGATTGACATCGCGCACCAGGTCGTCACTCGATTTGAACTACGGTGGGAAGCGACGAGTAAGTTGTCAGTGCGGCGATAACATGGAGGTGATCGTGCAGAGAGATGATAGGTTGTGGGTAATCGTTGTGCTAGCCAGCTCAAGAGGATGACAAAAAACAGAACAAAGTGCAAAGGTGTTGTTGAAGCATTATGTTCCAGTCGAAATCCAAAGGAATAATAAATAAAATGAAATTTATGTTAGTGTGGCATTAACAAGTAAGGCTAAACTACACTGAACACAGGGCATTCAGTCTCTGTTTGATGACAAGTGATTACTCCATGATTGATTTCTGCATGTCAATGGAAATCTTGTTGACAGTGTGAAAATGAGCGAATCTGATCAGATCTCAAATGATACCATATTTGAATTGAAGAAATCGGCGGTTTTCATCCCCACATCTGCTCAGTCTAACATGGCCACAATACACGACTGTTCTCTTCCATCTAAAGTGAAAATTTGTGACGATGCGTAGGGCGTTGTAAGGAGCTGAGATATTTCAATCGTTGAACTTCGCTTCACTTTTAGTATTTGATAAATGACTCAGTGTCATTGCAAGTCAAATCAAATGAATCAACTAATATGGAATGATTGCATATCTACCTATCCGTCTATCTACTGCATGTCACACTACTCACTGTCTTGGCGACAAAATCTCGCGATATCCATTGAGTGAGAAATTAGTGAAATGAAAAGAAATAACTAAATAGATAGGCTTCCGTTTTGATAACACCAAATGTTGGACGATCTTAATACGAAGTGAGCGAACACTTTATAATTTTTTTGTCCTGCAGGTGTGAAATTAATAAAACTGCTATATGAAATGGCAAAAGATGATTCATTTTAAATTAAAAAGCTGATTATTTTCAGTCTCTTTAGTTTATGAACATACATAAATATATAAACAATGGGGAATTTTCTATCGTCTCCTGTGGGAATGGAGCTTGTGTGTAAGCTCATATGGATTACAGGAGATGTGTTCCAACATCAAGTGAACTATGCACGCGTTATTTTAAATTCACGTTGTTTTGTGAGCATTAATGTGTGTGTTTTCCTTGGAAGCATGTGTTGGACGGTTTATATCATCTCCTTTGATTATCGGTTTTATCATTTATATTCAGACAATGTTATTATTTTGGTTTTGTTTCCGTCGAAGACATATGATGACCTAAATCTATCACTACGTGTATATTATTTCCCTGTACGTTTCTAGAGGGATATTTTGTTACTTCTATCGCTGCTGTTTAGTTCTGAAGCATTTCAATCAAGAAATTATTTATTGTGTAACGTAGTTTTAAGATTTGATACTTACATCATTCTAGAGTGTATAAGTGAGTTTCGAAAATTGAATTGAACATATGAATATAAGACAATTGAATTCTTCGGTTAATAACTGTGTAAGAAATGGATAAAGTCTACCGAATCGTTGATGATTAGTTTCCCCTGTGAATAACGCCTACTGTTGAGCATGACTGAACCAATTTCTCACGAAATCGATCATCCATATATACATTTGATGGCAGTGACGTACAAGTCGAAATTAAACAGTGAACTGTTGAATGAACTGCAAAGTTGCAGGGTTATTAGGTGTGTTCAGGGTTTACAGTTACAAGAGAGTAACAGGTTAACGTGATAATTTGAAATTAACTACCACCGAAACGATTAATTTTAACACAAATATTGAATTTTTGAAATTTTTTGATGTCTTGATGTTGGAAAATAATACATTCGAGATGTTTTTAAACAAATTCGATGTTTTCGTTAGGTTTCGTTTTGAATAACAGAATAGTAATTATTCCCATTCTTTTAACTGGGTTATTTGCGTTTACGCAGTAATTGCGACATCCAGCTATTTTAGTTACTGCTGATTTTTACTTGAGTACTTCAACAGATAATGTATTTTTTGACAAAATAACCTGACAGCAATTTTCGTAAATACACCCATACAATCATACTTATCACATTCCAGCATGCTCATGTGAGTAACTAGGCGAATTAAATTGGTAACTAAACCAACTATTGGTGATGCAATTCTGATCATTTTTAATCAGACGACAGTTTTTAATCATCCAGGATTAAGTGACACACTGATCAAAGTACAACATCAAGTGCGAATGACTGATGTATTCGAGGAGTCAACATTGATTTCATGAAACATGTGAAGATCGCTTTTCAGAAATCGTCAGTATCAGTAAATAATCTTCAATACTCTGAGACTGATGAATGACAGTTTTGCAAGAGTTCAGTGTAGAAGTCATATGTCCACTCAGGATTCAGGGGCGAAATACACCATTGGAATAAAGTGAGGACAAAACACGCAAAATACATATAACCAACAAATAGCAGAATAATTCGTAATGACAGGCAAAACATTTCAGACGATACTGATTAAACTGCTTATCATAGACCCTGAAATAATGCGGCGAAATTAGACAAGATAATGTCAGCATATGATTCTTAACGCTTCTCTAACTGATTTCGTTTTGTCATGTGAGCCACCATCAAACCAACCATATCAATAGAGACCAACAATCGCATGTATTTTTTCAATAACTGCAATAACATTTGAGTGGTATTTTGACAAAGGTAAAAGTGGCTTACTTTTCTGATACACAGAAATCCAATTATATATATATATATATAACGCACGAATTTCAGGTAAATAGCATGGAGACGAAATTTCGGATGATTATATACCTCAGCTGTGATCAAGTGTCTTCATTAAACTTCCTTTTATTGACTCCAACGGATCTCGTTATAAGACACAGAAAGATGTGTCCAATGGAGCCAAGTGTTCTAATTTCAAAATATGTTCTACCAATTCGGTTATCCATTTGATAACCAGTTCAATTAGGTTATATGCGCTTTAGAATTACAGCTTGACAATAAATCGTAGGAATTCATTCCACAACGATTGAAACCGATGTTATGCATCTGCCACATAACTTCAATTTCATGTAAAAAGAGATATTTTCAACTAGGTAAATAACTTACTGAGGATTCTTCAAATGTGCAGATTATGAAGGTAAGCTGAAATGCGTTGGATAATTCACATAGAAGGAATTCACGTAATTCATGCTTTTCGATTTAGACGCTTAAATTCCCCACTACCTTCATAATACTGATACTAGTGGTCAAGTGCGATTTGGAACATAGGCCCTCAACAACATATCTCCTTTCCACTCCGCCACACACACTCCGATCTATTCCTCACATGATATCCTCCATGTCACCATTCAACGATCAACAACACCCCTCACATTCAAGTCACACTCGAAAGCCAGCCGTGTCGTGTCACTTAATGCTCTCACTCTGCACTCTGAGCAATGCACTCGACTTTCTGAGTATATACAGATGTCTGATTGAGTCAAGATTTCGGTGCACATAATACACTCAGATTCGATGCTATTCTGAAGTTTGTCGGTCGACTAGAATGTCAGTCGCTTTGTAATGTTCACAAAACTGGTGATTCGTTAGCGTTTGAGAAGTGAGGTCAACTGAAATCGTGTTTGTTGCAGATCGGGAGGTCACAGTGAAATGGGTTTATTTCTATGTGAACGATGATGAGCTGTGAAGTGTTATACTGAATTCACTTATTCTAGTCGGTAATGTGATCAGTTTTTCCTAACACGTTTATTGAAATGAGACGTTCTGCTAATGATCCCCACTTCCGACTCATTCCCGCAATTGTCAGTAGATGAAAACATAGATCACCTTCTGTTTGGGAACGCCCCAGACACGAGAAGATGATAAGAAAAGCCAAAATCATCTGCAGTTGTATCACAGCAGTTGTGCGGATTTATTGGCTGTTATCAGATATGAATAAGTTCAGTAGGTATTGAGAAGGACCGTGGTATTAACTGATGCATGTGTATGAATTGGTATGAATATGGAATATGAGGATATTTGAAAGTAAATTGATGTTCAATAGGTTCACTTGTTCTTTATTTGCCTCTGAGGAAATACTTATACTTTTTCAATGGAGGAAAAGTTTTTTGATGTATCAATCCCAGTTGTAATCAAAATAATCAAATAGTCAAACTAGAGGCGCGGGGGAGCCCTGGACCTTGAGAATGTGCAGTGAATGTGTATAAAGAACAACATTGAACGCCTCTGGTATTTCGAAAAAGTGACTTCTTGGTTTACATGGCGCTGAAGGCGACAAAGAAAATGCTGTTTTGAAATTGTTTAAGTGTTACAGACAATTAAACATTTGTTTCAGGAATTCTAGTTTTGGATGTATTGGAATATGCTGTTTGTGGATCTCGTATCAGCTCTACCTTGTGTTGATTGCAGAACCAGATAGACGGACGATTGCATGTAATTTTTTGAATTGAATGACTAGCCGTACGTTTGTTCAACACTATTTTTCAAATATAGTTCTGTCTGTCTATCTAGATCTATGTCAGATATCTCCTTTTGAATTTGATCTTATTGGGTAGAATCAGTGAGAGATCACCAAAATGGCCTGATTTACTCACTAGTACCATTCCAGAATCCTCATCTGGGCACAACACGATCTAATTTTCATTATTCTTTGATTTCATCCTTTCTTCTCTATTTCTTCGGTTGATCGAATACCAAATCTGCCTTTGTTATTCATGTAATCAAGATAGTAATTTAAGACGGTTTATTTAAAACACTCTGCATCATAACATGAAAATAGGATTACATGATCAGTCTGAATAATAAGAGATTCTTATAAGAGTTTGATTTACAGGCTGATCAGCAGTTGGCCCTACTCCATCGAAGCATATTCCAGTTGACATAGCTTGAATTTAAAATAGTAACAGCGATACGCTGGAATAATTACACGCATCCATTTTTGCATTTCAAAGAAGGAAATACTGTCTCTTTTGCTATTTCCGCTAAAGATTTGATATGAGAATCTTCAAAAGCCCGCCAGTTATTCATGCTTCTTCGTGGAAACCTTACACAGGTAAATTTGTGCACTCTTCTCAGCAGTTATGACATTTAACAGCAGGAAAAATGTTTAGCTACCAGACCGTCGTACAGTCCCTGCTTTTCTTTCAAAAGTGGAATTTACTCATAATGTAAAGTGCGGAGAAACAGTCTTGTTGATCTTGCGTAATTAGGATGCTGACAGGCAAAATATAACTGTCAGTACCATACACAAATATACTTCATTCTATCAATTTCAATTCTTGTATAGCTTTTCGTTCAACGGAATATAAATGTACCATTACTTTTGACATGAAAGAAGTCTGTGAGTTATAAACTAACAAACACTTAATGAATTTCTGGATGTCTGGTGATCAGATAAATCAATATCTTGATAATCCTTAGGACAGAGATTCTACGTTGTTGACCAATTGTTATTTTATTCACATAACTCATGTTTTGCAATTCAAACTGACACGAAACCACTGTACAAGTCATGTGACTGGCACTGCACAACTCACTTTTTCTCAGAATGACAAGTGGTTGCTAGCGTATATTTTGTCGAAAATAACAAAAGTCATATCAAGTTGTGACATTCTAAAATTTCACTTGTTTTGTAGAGGCTAGTTACCCCGTCTTGTTACTTTTCACCTGACAAGTTCGCCTATTCACATTTTCGAATGTGAATTTGAGACACACCTCGAGGTTATTAAATCTGTTGAGGAGACGCCTGTTCAAGTACAAATGTTCACCTTAACGAGCACATGAAATCTGTCCTAAAATAAATGTGTGCCTATTAAGAATAATAGTTACCAAATATCGACTGGGATACAACGTGAAATCTCAGTATTCGAACATTTACCGCTTCTCCTGTAGGCTGAGAGATACTGGACACTGCGAATTCAGTCTCTGTTTGATGATAAGCGATTATCCTGTGATTGGTTTTTGTAGGGAAGAAAGAAGAAATAAAACATTCCAGTTTTTTAAACTATATTTAACTTCTCAGTTTTTGTTAAATCAAACTAATCTACTATGGTGTAGTCATTTCCGGGCTATCATAGTCCTGACTCTCTTAGTGACAGAATGTCCAATTATCCGTTGATGATGAAATTAGTGAAGTGAAAATAAATATGTAAATTAATGGGCTTCCGTGTTAATGTCAGTGAACTTTTGATAATTTCAATATGAAATGCGTAGAAATTATAGTGAACTGGCCCATCACGTCTCACTATTCTGTAATTTCTACATCCAGTGATGATATAAAGTATTTTCTTTAATTAAAAAGTTTTTTAAGTTGCACTGACGCACGTTGAAACCAAAGACTCAGATATTTTCGTTAGTGTTTTCGAATGCACAAAATTCATAGCTAGTTATTTATTTCCAAGATATTTTATATTATCACATTTGTACTCATCCTTTGACATGGATACACACGTCAATTCAGATGGATTCAGTAAGTATAATTAACCCACTTCCTTCTTCCGAGATAAGTAGTGGATTGCAATTTTTGTAAATTAACTTGTCACAGATTGACCTGTCGAAGACATGAGGATTGAGCGAAGTAATATTTGGTTTCTAGCAAGATTCGTCATCTATGCTTCTACTCTAGCACAATGGCATCTCAACTTCAACACAAAAATTAACCACTACAGTTTTGAGAGGCTTCACTGAAGTTTCGCTCTTTTAGGCATGCATAATTCAGCATGTTTCTTTTCACTCCGCTTACCAGCAACCTGATTCACATAGGCCAGAAAAGATTTCTTTGACTCCGTCTACAGCATAGAAACTTTTATCAACACTCTTCGGTAATTCAGCAATAAATGATTTGAGCGAATTGACCTGACTCAATGAGTAGCGTTTGAGTGGTTCTTCATTCGGTTCACCTCCGCTACAAAATCAAGATTCTATGAAGGACTTGGAACAGCAGTCGGCTTCAGTATACTAGAGAATAAAGTCCAGGGAATTTTTCGTTTTACTAGGCAATACTCTGTAATTCACGTACTCATATGACTCAGTGGGAATTTTTAAGCTACTTAATGCTAACTGTTATTCAAAATATTAGGAAATGGAACAAACATGCATTAGACATTTCGCAGACAAAGGATTTATTCCGGCTACTTCATTCCTAACCTCTTGCTACGTAACCAACGTGACCACTAATTTATTCCTTAGTTATTCCTTATTTTTCTAAAATCGTTCAATCCATTTCATGTACGAGATCCGGACTGTCTTGAGATTATCCATCAGTAATTTGTGATTAAGGACTCTGTGGACATGTTCAGCTTGTAGTGTGATTTCAAACTCGCTATCTACTATGCGAAATGAAGGAAGAACTCACCATGTACACGAATGAGAAAAAATGACATGAATTTTGAACTAAAGAGAATTTCTAAGCAAAACTGAATGGTCTTAGAATGTAAATCAATCTTGATTTTGAAGTCATATAATGCATTTCATTACTGTGTGACCTGCAGGTGGTGACAGTATGTTCCTTATCTGTTTACATATCTATCACACGGCTCATTGTTTCAGTAAAAAGGTTTCCAGTTATCCACTGAAGACAAAATTACTGAAGTGAAAATACATGTGTAAATCAACATGCTCCGATGTTGATATAAGTTAAGGTTTGATAATTTTAATATGAAGTGGGTAAATATACAACTGACTGCCCATAAAGTCTGATTATTTAAGAATTTCCACATGAAATGACAATATAGACAATTTATTTGAAATGAAATAGCTGGCAATTTTCATTCACTTTGTGATATGTATGTAGATATATGTATATGTATATATTTTCAAGAAATTTTTAACATCTCATTGGGAGGTTGTGTTATTTGCATGAGATCACAGTGATTACAGAAGAAGTGTTTGATGTGTGTGTTAACTATTCAGGCATTATTTCAGTATCATCAGACGTGCTGATTCGTCAAATTTGTGTATTATTATTTTTGGGAATCGAAGCTTTAGAATATTCAGCCACACTGTTTTATAGCTGGAGAACCTTTCTCCTTTCTCTCTTGTGTTTTCCAGTAATTTAGTATTTAAACAAAGGAAGTAGTTTTAGTTCTATGAATGCAAATAATTCAGTTTATGTTGTCTATGGTCATGCTCACCTCATTACAGCGTGCTATGGTGAGTGTTTAGCTTTCGCGTTGGGGTTTCACGTATTTTTCAGATGCGCTTATTTACAACAAATCGATATGATCTGCTGATCATCTCATAATTATCTCCGGTATTTTTAAACGTTCAATATGAAGTATATATGATAAATACATGATGGAATCGTCTTTTCTTTCCATGAAATTGGTGGCAGTGATATAAATAACAAAAAATAAACACTTTTGAATAACTTGGTGATGTTTAATGAAAGTGACGTTGAGGCCTTTCTACGAGGACCCTATAAATAGGAGTGCTGTGTTCATGTTTCCGAATATAAAAATTGAGACACACTACAGATTCACGACTTGGGGGAAAAAGCACAAAGTTGGAATTCAGGTGAATTATTATTTATTATTATTCTTTCCTTTAATTCCTGGAGGAACATAGGGCTTCAGCGGCACGTCTTCATTGCGTTTGGTTCTCTGCCAACATTTTCATCACCTAGCTTCATGTCTGCCCACATGCTTTTATCTCCTCTTTACATGACCTCCTCCATGTCACCCTCGCTTTGATGACCAACTCGACGCTTCCCACTCAGGTGCCACTCGAGCGATGGTCTGGCGTGTGATTTCACTTGATGGTTTCCTCAGAGTATGGTCAATCCGTCTCCATTTATTCCTGTAGATTTGCTGCACAATCGGTTCCCGGTTGGTTTGCTCTCAGAGATCCCTTTTGCGGATCTTTTCTGGCTGGCAATCTGATCTTTAATAGTATTCAGCGAAGTCAGGTGTTGATGGAGGTCTGTAGTTTGTTTGAAGTGCTCTTCATGACGCGTCAAGTGTCTGGTGCATAAAGTAGCACTGACTTCAATTTGGAATTGGAAATCCGGATCTTATTTTTCATGCTAAGTGCTGTTGACTTCCAGACAGACTTGAGAGAAACGAAAGCCTGCCTCGCTTTCCCGATTCTTGCTTTGCAGTCCTCGTCACTTCCGTCTGCCTGTAGTTGAAATTATGCTCTCCAGGTAGGTAGGTGAAGGAGGTTGCTTCTTTCATATTCCTCCCATTTATGCCGACTGTTGTCTGTTGTTGTTGCTGTTGGCCAGGGATCTTCATCAACGCTGTCTTCTCTGTGCTCACGCAGGTACTTTGCCCTCTTTCCAAACCTTGCCCAGTAGTGGTGTCTCGAGGACTATTTTCAATGCCTTTGCTGGGATTCCGTCTGGTCCTGTTGCATTTTCAAACTTTGGCATCTTGACTGCCTTCGGGATTTCTACTTTTGTCGGAGGGTTGATGTCCACTGGTAGTTCTGCTTCTGGCGTTAGTATTATTGGGCACGTTGCAGGTGGATGGTCGATTTAGATGTCTTTTGAAGTGTTCAGCCTAGTGTTTCCTTCGCTCCACCACTTTGATGATTGGCTTTCCATTGTCACTCTTCACTGGCTTGATCTCTTCATCATTAGGAACTTAGTTGATTGGTAGAGTGTTGTAAGGTCTTTGTTCGCCTACAGCTTGTTCTGCTTCACTTGCCATAACTTCATAATATTTCCTTTTGTCTTCCTTGACACTCTTCTCTACTCTTTTGTTCAGTGTTGATGCACTAAAAAATCCTTTGTTTCATCATCCTTCTCTCTTCTATTAATCTTCATGTGTCCACCGTGAGCCACTGTTTGTCCTGTCTCTTCTTTCTGCTTAGAACCTCTATGCAGTTTTGACTTCGCATCGCTTTCAGGTTGTTCCAGTGTTTTTCAACGCTGGTATCTTCGTTAGTGTTGATTTGTGTTTCCACCTTTTCCGTATGTTTGCAGTGGGGGTGTCTTTTATATCCTGATCCTTCAGTTTTTGAGCATCGAACTTGGCTTGTGGTCCTTCTGTAGCTCTTGTTTTTTTGAAAGCTTTTAATTTGATTACAAGTGTTCCTCGCACGAGATGGTGATCCGAGCCAACGTCTGCTCCTCTTCTTACTTTGTTGTCCAGGAGGCTGCGCCTCCACTTCCTTGATCAACGTTGAGATGAAGTCAATTTAGTTTTTGTTCGTCCGTCTAGTGACATCCAAGTAGCCTTCTGAATATACTTGTGCTTGTATACGCTGCCACCAATCACTAGTTCATTGAAGGCGCAGACGTCAGTGAAGAGATCTATGTTTTTATTCATTTTTCCGAGAGCTTTCCTACCATGATGGGTTCTCATCCTGTGTTTTCTGGTCTCAATTTGGCGTTCATGTCACCCATTACAATTTTAATGTCACCAACTGGGGTATTGTCAATTGTTGTCTGTAGTTGTCTGTAGAACTCCTCTTTCTTTCCGAGGTCTGCGTTGTTTTCGGGTGCATAGCATTGTATAACTGACACTCTTCTTCCTTTTGAGTTGAATCTGTCTGTCAATATCCTGGGCGAGATCACCTACTTATGCATCAGGGCCTTCGTTGCCGTTGGTGACATCATGATAGCCATACCCTCGGTGTGCTCGCGACTGTCTTCTGGATGACCGGAGTAGTTCATCGACTCTTCTGTTGACAATTTTGTGAGTTCACTCCCATTCCATCTCCTTTCTCATATTCTCAGTACTTGAGTACCACATCTGTTCATCTCGTTTGCAATCTAGGCAGCTTCGCCGATCTCGCACATGGTGAAGACTTTCCGTGTTCCCACACAGACTTTCTCTTTTGGCTCAAGGAGATTCATCGTGCTGAAGTTGCTGTACCAATTTTGTTTACAGAGTGGGTTTGCTAGCCTCACGCCTAAAAAAGGGGTTGTTCCTTGAATGTATAGGTTATAGAGGAGAGACTTTCTGGGTTGCTCCTCTAAGAATCAGGAAAACACGGAATAAAGCAATCAAGACAACACCAGCGAAAGGAAATAAATTCACAACAGGAATGTCAGTGACAACAACAAAAAAACCCGTGGCAGTAGTATCACTGTCAAATACAGTTAATAAAAATAATTTCAAAACATTAGGCTCAATAACTTCGGTCAAGTTGGGTATGTAAATTCAAAGATATATACAGTTATAGATATTAGTAAGAGTTAAGCAGTCACAATATACCAAACATTTAGTTATAGGCATTATAGGTCAACACGATTATATCCACAGGTTCAGTGTTCGATTATAAAATAATTGCAATAAATTCCACAAATTTCCAACCAGGAACGCCAGAGAAATGAGAGTTTTATGTAACTGAGCAAATGTAGTGTAGTAAAAGAAAAGTCAGCACTGTCATTCAAGTGAATATCACAGTCTAAATTTCAGAAGATAGACTGTACAGTTCATTTAGAAGATCAAACATTCTTTATTAAATATATTTTTGAAAAAATACAAATTATAGGTTTCATGAGTAAGTTAAGACAAATTTCATGTATAAGCAGTCATTGAATATGAACTTCCAGACGTTCATAAATTACCAGCAGCAACGTCTGGAAAGGAAAACTTTGATGCATTAAATAGCTTCCTCGATTGTAGTCCCCAGTTCCCAAGATTTATTGCATATTATTTTTATTATCAATATTAATAATGCTTCAGATTCCAAGGGGAATATTAGCCCTCAACAACATATCTCCTTTCCACTCCGCCCATACACACTCCGATCTATTCCTCACATGATATCCTCCATGTCACCATTCACCGATCAACAACACCCCTCACATTCAAGTCACACTCGAAAGCCAGCCGTGTCGTGTCACTTAATGCTCTCACTCTGCATTCTGAGCAATGCACTCGACTTTCTGAGTATATACAGATGTCTGATTGAGTCAAGATTTCGGTGCACATAATACACTCAGATTCGATGCTATTCTGAAGTTTGTCGGTCGACTAGAATGTCAGTCGCTTTGTAATGTTCACAAAACTGGTGATTCGTTAGCGTTTGAGAAGTGAGGTCAACTGAAATCGTGTTTGTTGCAGATTGTGAGGTCACAGTGAAATGGGTTTATTTCTATGTGAACGATGATGAGCTGTGAAGTGTTATACTGAATTCACTTATTCTAGTCGGTAATGTGATCAATGTATCCTAATACGTTTAGGTAATATTTGGAATCAACTTCATAGGTATCCATTGTTATGGTGCAAGCAATGTAAACTCTGTACTGTAAGGTCCATGCTTACATTTCGTTGTAAAAATTTTATTTCAGGTACGCTTTGTATATACATACATATATATATTTACTACCTGTTTTTTAATGTCGAAGTACACCGTAAGTGAACATCTTATTGACTGGACATTCATTTCTTCTAATCTTAGCGGTCATATTAAATACCTGACACGATATTATTTTTATGATCCCTATAAGTGAAGTTTCGAGTCTATAACCGATATTTGTGCTTTTCAAGTGGAATACACAATACCTGCCTCGCTATTCAAACACATCAAAGCACAGTAGGAACTGTTCTACCGATGCTGAAGAATTCATTGTTTCTCAGTTTGACTAGCAGCCGGTGACTCACAGTATTGTGATAATTAGTTTATTGCTGTACCGACGTACATCGAGATTACAATAATGGAGTAGTTTTGAAAACTGGATGACGATTCCGCATACATTTCAACACCAGATAACATCTAAGACTGCACGCAGAAACTCCATATTTACTGCAAGTAATGTTCACCGCAGTGTCATTTTGCCAAAAGTGGAGATACCGAAGAACACACGTGTGAAAATGGCATTGTTTCTGCACGAAAAAACACACTTGAAAGTGAGGTTTCTGACTGGTGTTTTTTCAGAGTCAGTGGTTTATTTCACCTGATCAGTTGTGTTAGGTCTACGTGCCTGGTTGATTTTCACTAATATTGGGTCAAATAATCGTCCGGGAATTGTGATCGATGACTTCGATCATTTATCATCCCTGCATATTTCACTCACCCGACCTTTATCCAGTTTCCTTGGTATCAAGTAAAATGATTGTTTATGTCAGGTAATGGCTGTCAATACGATTTATATGCATTTCACGAAGAGTGGGAAACGTTTCCATGTTGACGATTGGTCTCCAAATGCGATTTTCATCTCAGAAAGGCTTTCCTACCTCTATCCAATGGGTAATCTGTGAAAACCACTTGTATTTTTAGGAACGAAAACTATAAGCTATAGGCTGGTGTTACACAGGGAAATCTGCTTCATTTCGCATCACTTGATGAGCTGACTGAAGCAAAGCCACAGTGCGTGAAAGAAGATCATAGAAATTTTATTCCACAATTTTCGACGGACTTAGTTTGAACATTGACTTGTAAAAGATAAATAATATACATGGGAATTTTTCACACATTTAAAAGGTCGAAATTAACTCCTTGTTTTCTGCCTTTATTTTCAAAATTATTCTATTCTACAGTCGATAGTTCGGGTAAGTATCAAACACTGGTATATTGGTATTACAACTTATTTTGTCCTCAAATTTTTTCATGGAACTTATTCATTCTGTAATCAAACAAATCTATTCGTCCATTAGAACCATCCACTATTGATATCTTGATCGCTTCAGGAGACTTGTTTGAGATTATCTGAGTCATATGCCCGCTGCATAAATATTGGTCCTCTTCAGGCGGTTATCAGTCTTTCGGCATCAAGTGATGGCAGCTGTTGATGAAATCGTGATTCCTAATACCTTTGAAAGCTTTTTGTTATACGAGCATCAAGTTGCTGATTAATATCGTGGAACTGTCTTGACAGTGGTGATGAAAACTCGCTGATCGTCATTTCCGAAAGACTCTTCATCAGATTCTCTATCCTCACCTTGCCCTTATCTTTTTATTTCCGCAGTCATGCATAACTGAGACTTTCCTTCATTCTGTGTTGAATATTGTTGTTTATATTATGGCGAAGATTCATTCTCACTGATAAGGTACCTTTGATTTTGTGTTGGCAAGCATGACAGCCACTCTTTCAGTGTATTCGTGGTTACTTTTCATTTAACCAGAATGCAATAGTGACTTGTCGTTTAGCCCAGTGAAGAGTCAACCTTCATTATATCTCCTGTCACAGATTTCTACCTTTTAATGCCCTATCTCTCATTTCAGTTGCAATCTGAGCACACATCCTGATGGCGGACAGGGTGTGGACATTCTATGATCCCACGCTTATTCCTGTCTCACTTAGAAGAATTCATTTCGCCTCCTAGATTCCAGCGGCGAATGAGTGTTTTCTCATACTTTTTCACGCTTCCAAGTTTCTGCATCGGATCTGTTGATGGTTCAAAGTAAGGGTTTCTAGTCCCATATCCAAACTTCCATCTTTCTCCAGTTTTGGTAAAACTGAACTGGTTTAATTGATTAGGCTATTTTTATCATAATGTGTTTACAAATTCGCCTTCCTACCTTTAGCATTTAAGACAAATCTCGGATGCCTTGAACCACTCATCAATTAGCTGAACCATTATTCTTATGAACAGCTGGTTTGACCGTTGAGATTTTAGGATGGCTGACACTGTGCTGAAGCTTGACAATTTAATGTCAGCTGAGTTTTATTTCTGTATCAATCGAAAATTTCTCTTGGTATTCCACAAATCGAGTTATTTTTAACTTAATTAGAAGATAGAGGTAAGTTCACACACTAAGAGTTCAAGGCAGATAATTTCTTTAAGGATTCTTTGCATATACATGTAATGAATGAGATTGCATTTCAACCATTGAAATGTCACAGAAACCTAAATAATGCAATAAAAGGAGCTATCGCCCGATATTATCTATTCTGCTTTTACATTAGACTATTAGGGAAACATTTGATTGCAGCTGAAGAAATAGAGAGGATAAGAGTGGTGTGTCTCAAGGCGATGAGCTCTACTAAACAACAATCGAATTACAATGAAATCTGCCACCAAAGAAAACACAACTGAATCAAAATCATCCACCTAAGCCACAAATCTTGTTTATTATGCTTTCGCCAAATTGATTGTTCGATCTAACATCACCTTTTGATTATGTCTTTTGATAGTTCGACATGGAATTCTTCGAATTCTTCGTGTACATTTTACACCTAACTTTGACCAACATATTTCTCAAATAAGATAATCCCTTTCTTCTGAAAATGGGGAATCAAATTCCAGTTTTATCACTTTCCATGTCAATTTAATGCATCATAGATCATTATTTGTCGCAGAGATGTTCTTGAATATTGAGAATAACACTTCAAAGCACCCTAGAAAAATAAGAAAACCGGTACAAAATATTTCCGTTGTTGACTTTATTATTTCCTCCATCGTGTTGATGATATGAAGGCAGCTTCAGTCTGGGAGTGCTGGGTGGGCACACGAGCGAGTTATTCCTGTTAAGTTTGTAATGTGATAAACAGATAACCCTAGATTTTTGCGGGAAAATTGGCTTCTAAGTTTTAGGTCCTTCGAAAGAACAATACAATGATAGAGTTTATCTTAAACCTGTAGCAGATTTTAGCATCACATTTCAGACATTCTGTTCACAAACGTACTTTCCATGCATATTTATGTAAAAGAGCAACACAGAATAAATGTGCCTCTGTGTTTCGCAGGTTGAAGTAGCTTGTAAACATTCAAACGTAAGATCAACAGGCTGAGCGCCTACCACGCAAGTCAGCGAGCCGTGGCGGATGATGAAGCAACAAGTAGAGACAACAAGTGAACCTAAGTAGCAGTACAATTCAAATCCGAATATGCCGAATTATTGGCATGGTGATCTGCTAGCTGAGTGACATGTCTGATCTATCGGTCTGACAATTTCAGTGAAGTAATCAAAGACTTACCTGCTTCTGCAATATGAACGGGTCATAACTGATTTATTGTTTTCAACATTCTAATATTCCGCCAATTAGGTCTTTTGATAAATTGTTATCACAGAAACTCGAAGTAGATGAGAGCCGCCTGCGGACACGAATAAGTTGGGTGGCTGATGAACTGAATTTTACTAATTCATTTAGTGAATGTGACGAATGCTATAATTTTCTGGATTGGTGAATCAATTTAAATTTATTTAACTTCCCTTTCAAACTGGTAAAATGTGCCTGTTGTGCTCATATATCACTTTGTCTTGATTTTCCATAGTGGGAAACCAACATATGAACACCATGGTGCATCATATCGCCACAGAGGATCATAAATTGCTTGCGAAAATCGTTAATTTATTTGAATTGAAATCTGTAGTTACCTAATCAATTTTAAAGTCAAATATTCCTGATGATTTTCGCTGCAATTAGGAAACTATTTGTAGCCTACTGTTTTCCATCTATCTGAAAGTGTTGGAATCATCGTTATGAAGAGTTGTGTTATGATGTATTTGACAAGCACATTACAGCCCTGAATAAGGATGCCACAGAAATTCCTTTTACTGTACTGTTACAAATCATAAATCAAACGGAACGTAAAATAATTCAAATTTCCATAAAATTTCAATTTTATTCGGACTTAAAATAACTTTCATAAAAATGGCATGTTTTTTAATTTTTTCAGAAGACTTAGGTATGTCGTGTTATTAAAAAGGCTGAAATCTAAAATTCTATACCTCTGCGGAAAAATCCATCAATATCTATAACCACTTATATATATTCATTCTGAGTAATATTAGTAAACATGAAATACATGGATGTTCTAAAATTTGATTTCGAGAAATGATCAAAAAACGTCTTGTTATTCTAATATATGTCAGTCAGTGGAAGAGGAGATGTCACTTCTGAAATGGGTGTTTAACCAGTTTATTCAGTGGACCATGGAAAATACCTATCAGGACATTAGAGAGAAAACAACACTGAGTTCAGCAGAGATATCTTTTTGGCGATTTCATTCGCAAAAATCGCTGTACTATGGCATTTATCTGCAAAATTTTTCATAAATGCAAGTATACTTTACTTTATCCCACACAATAACGAAGCAGATTCGAGGTGATAATAATGTTCAACTTAATATGGAAGTTTGAAGTAGTGAATACAGATTACAATGGCACTAAGAATAGAATTACACAGGATTAGAAAACAGCTTTTAACAAACACAAGTGTGAATGGAAAGAAAATGGGAACAAATTGAAATAGTGACATTTCATTATTGAAATGAAAAAGAATGCAGGGAATTAAAGAAAAACAACGAAAGAAAAAGAAAACTGAGGAGTCAAACTGAACTAGATCCATAATGAATTTAGAGGTTGGGCTAGTTTCTTTTAACCAAATAGCTCCATCTTTTTGACATATATGGCAAGGGATTTTGCAGTACAACGAAATCGGAAACACACTGCATTTAGAAGATTTCCGTTTACCGATGTATAGACCTAATGTTTCTAGAATACTAAATTACAGTGCTGTTTCTTTGTCCTCCACAACTCATAATCTTGGAACAGCATTTGTTGTTGACTGCTTTACCTTAACAATGTACCTAGTGTCTCTCAAGGCCATTTTAAGCATTGATATACGCAGTGAGCGTCAACTCTTTTCACTGTTGACCTGAAACAGTTAAAGTTCTATACGTCAAAGGTCTCTCTTCTCTTGACTTGATGGTATGGTGTCGTGTTGTTGTTGTTGCTAAGAGTGACTACAATAGCAGGTTGGCAAATCGAATAGGCAGGAAGTTAGTTGGCGCAAACTACCAAGTGTACTTACGGTCATATCAGAATCGGAGATAGGTACAAGGCAGAGATGGACCTTTCACGCTTGAAGAGACTAATTAAGTAGCAACTGAAAAATAGAGCAGTTGCTGTCTGACCTACGGATATCGTCGCTTGATGATTCATCTTCAGCTAATGACAGCAGTAATAGCAGCATTTCTGAATTTAGTTATGACCCAGCTGAAATTAATATATTTGGCACTTTGTACCGCACATATGAAGACCTATTTGGAGTGGATTTTGCGAACAAAGACGACGCATGGAAATTTAGACAATTACTGAGGAAGTAAGAGGAATTCCGCAACCTGATTCTCACAAAGAAGCTTATGATGACTTATCAGTCATCATGACAAACTATAAAAGTGTCACTGACATATCTCTCATATAGCATAAGTTTGTCTAATGTTGATTTTAGGATCCCATTTTCAAACTGGCTATAAAGCAGTCTGCCAAAAGTGGATCAAGTTGGAGAGACTATAGTTATCCCATCTTACTATTGAAATGAGTGTAAATTGTACATTAAATGTGCATCACAGTAAAAAATGTTTCAGATATGCGGTTGGTATTCTGATACTCAGATCCATGTCTTCCATATACTTGCAGAGGATAATAATTGATTTATGTGAGCAGCACGTTGGTAAAAAGAGATTCTACATCCAGGGATAACACACTTTTGCCATTCAGTCAGGTCACAAAATTGGTTTTGACAATATTGGAATAAGCCAGAAGAATTTCAGAAATCTCAAAGTACGTCTGATATCAGAAGCACTTCCTATCAAATGGAATTCAAATGGTCTGAGTGAGAATGATGGACTATAACAGAATTTGACCTGGTTACGGCAACAACCTCTACTATGAAATGACAGAATCAACACGAATGTGATAATCAATTTCACTGTGTAAACGCATACTGCTTTTGTAATTTTATACACTTATCAAATCCAACAATCTGCACCTGGGTTTCTTATCATTACCAGTTGGCCAACTGTAAAACATAAAAATTATGCTAAGCTGATGAACGATGAGTTGTTGTTACACATAAGCTGAGATTTTGTAAACTCTGGTTTATTATTACTTTCATAAACCTATCAGCGTTGAATAGCGAAACATCAGTAAAAGCAACAATATCGTTTCGTTTTACATTCACTGGGAAATACAAAAACCTTTATAATAATGAACATCACTTAACCAAAGCTCAAATATTTTGAAACTGTTGAAAGTGAACTTGTTTTGGACATATTTAAATATTGTACACATTCAGTGAATTCAGTAGTGTCTCCGAGAGGGTAATTGCAGAGTTGTTGTCTCACAGACTCTAACATTTTGGACAACCATTTGACAATCGAATGGCATTGTGACGTCAACATATCTGAAATTCGTCGATGTCGAAGATCAGGTGTGTACAACATTGTAAGGCCATAGAGTCGAGGGATAACTGTCACTGTTTGCTTCAGGTGTTCAAAAAGGTCTTCAATTGATGTAGTAAACTCAAAGATCGCGAATTACACCAGATTGCGGGAGATAAATCCCGAAAGCAATACTCAACTGTTTGAGTTAGATGGTTTGATTCGACACCATAATTCCTTCCAAAATATTTTTAAACCACCAGTATTCGATGGAATATTGAAACATAAGGAAGGAAAGGCGATACTTATTTTTGATTTTGCCACTATGAGTTTATTTGCAGCATAGAGAACATGACGTTGCATCAACATATATGTGGATTGGCTTTTTTTTATCAAAATTCATGTCAGGCCCCAATTGACAGTTTATTACACAAATTAAGTTTTCATTTAGTTTGAATGATTCACACTCATGTTCTCTTTACAAAATCCATGAATAAGTTTGCCTTTCGAATTTAACTTCCACACCTAGACCATATTTCTTCATAAAATTGTTCTGTTTTCAATGTATATCTTCTTCTTTGTTAGTAAAAATGAGTAAGAAGGATATTGCCTTGATAATTTGGCAGATCGTGATCAGAATCAGTAAAATATATTTGATTTGTGAAGTACTTTCTCAGATTTATTCATGCCAGACACGTCAAATGAATCATTCGTGTCAGCCTTTTGATCAGAGCTCAATGACTATTAGAATTACTCACCACATCTTCGAAAAGTCTGTGAAATTTTTGTCACTGGAAATTAAATTCACGCAATTCTTCTAATTGGTAATTTTATTTGTATTGCAGAAGAATTTCACATAAGGAGAACATTGTTTTAAATGTTCTCGACATTGCGAACTCAAACTGTATATATTCACCTTCAACTGACTTCAGTCTATCGTTCAAACTAGATTTGTTTGAGAATTATGCAGTGAAGTGTGACTACAAAATTTGATTTACTTTATCGTATGAAATGTAAACGTTAATTTTCATTGAGAAGTAAAACATGAATCTGGAAATAAACAAGCACCACCTAGTAAAATTGGACATCTGGTCACAAAGCAATAATAATGTGGAAGAAAAAAATGAGGAACACCAACATTTCTAATGACAAGACTTTAACCTTCACTCTGATAAAATACTTTTAGGTGAATGTCATTCACATGGGAGCGTCTAAAAGCGTCTAACTAGGTATATATTTTTGCATTAAATTAATAACTTTTGTACTTCGGGAGAGTTCGATCGCTTAGGCTTCGATAAAAATCAAAATATACCAGTGTGTTGAGAAATCCATTGATTAATCTCCTTGACATATACACTCGACCATTTCGACCGTTTTAGTAAAATATTGTAAGTCATATTTTGCTTTGGTGTTTGTTTTCATTTCAGTAACTGAAGGATTCTTATCTTTGAATAAGAGATATGTATTCCAGCTGTTTTTCCAGGGACATCCTACGTTGTGTAGTGATGCTCCCTGAGGTGGCTTTAAATGAATGCATTAGTGGATAATGATCATCGTATTCATAATAATAAGAGTGAACTCAAGAAGTCGGTAGAATGTAAGTAACGCGTGCATATTTTTCGGGACACAGGCGAGCAATAACTACTTTGTCGTAGCAATTATTATAATGATGTTTGACTTTCTAATAACCTGTGTACTTATTCCACAGTATAATAGTGGCATAACGCTGAAGATAACACTGCTGGCAAAAGCAGCTTTTACAGTTAACGAGGTGTAGCTGGGAAAGAAAACTAGTCTAGGTTAGAGGTGAACACCATGGAGACTGTAGCGACGAGATAGAAATTTACGAACACACAGAACAGCCTAAATAATTTTGATGTCAACTGCCTCAGTTATGATGGACAACAAAAGGCGTACAAATCTTGAGAATTGATGAAGCATCTCATTTATCACGCAAATGATCCACTAAGTATGCCATTATCAAAATCCTGATCGATCCTAAGACACTTCTACTGACCACACTGGACAAAGATCAAGAGGGAGACGGTGCGCTTACCGAGTCATTTTACTGAAGTAACTGTCTCTGTGAAAGCCGCTAAATTCAGTGGCCAGACTGTGTGCATTAGTCGCATATATCTGTTTATTGATATCGTGGTCACTCAATATTCGAAGAGGTATTCATGCACAAATGTGCATGTAGGAATACACAATAGTGATTTATCTGTGTTTCGTCGTGTATGAATATTTTCTCTTTGAAAGTTCCACGTAAGTTAACAGTTTAGACGTAATCACCTGCCACTGGAAGAATCAATGCCAATTTCAAGATGATTCGGAAATTTTATTTGAGTCGTCGACCAGGTGAAATAACGGAGAGTTAGTAATGAGCTGAACCTCCTCAGTGAAGGCTGAAGATTCTAGCCGACGTTTTATATATCACCGGTTAGAGAGGAGTGAGGAAGAATAGTCCAGTGATTTGAATCGTACCACTTGAAATCACTATCGACGAGTTATGATTCAAGTAATTATGATGAATGGTGTAGTTTCTCACTCGGAAATACACTGTGTTTATTCTGAGGTTATTCGCTGATGAAATTGATCAATGTCGTCATTAGTGAATGACGAAATGGAAACAAGAAACTAGATAAACCTCGTTGACTAATACCTATTCAAATCCGCTAAGATCGTGTCCCCTGAGCTATATCCTTTATCGTTGTCACAACAAAGGAGAAACTCGACACTTGATACTTGCATTCATCTTTAAATTTACAACATACATGTTGATTCTGAATGTCATGAATTTTAATGTGGATGATGCAAATGCCTAGAGATTAAGCATGAGTTGAGTTGGAATAAATATGGGAAAATCTATTGAGTAAATTATTCGAAGGATTTCTTGCGAGATATTGCACAGGTGCTTTCAGCAATTCACTTTTGATTTAGGGGTATTTTCCATACTAATTTGTTTGTTGGACACATAACACTAAGTAGTAGAAGTTATTCTTGTTTCTCATACATATGATCATATCAAAATGGCCATGAAAGATAAATTCTGTTCGACACGTCATCTAAAGAATAAAAGTGGTACACATTTTAAAAGGCATAACTTTAGATTGAATGCCTCTGTTTTTGCACCCTACATCACACCTTTTCTTGAACACTACTCACTAAACAAGATTCACCCTAATTTTTCCAAAATTTGTCCTTTCTAATTCACCAGTCCTGAAAGCTGTTCACAAAACAATACCTTCTCTTATTTTACTTAAGAACTAAGTGATGCTTTGCAAACTCGGAGTTGAATTTTTGGTGGAACATATTTCTAACAAATATTTGCTCCTGTGAATTCATGAGATTAGGAACACGCTTGCTCAGCAATCTATGCTTAAAAAACTTTAGACAATTTCGAATGGTTTTCTGATTTCATGGATGCTGCAACATACTATTCTCAGATGGATTTCTGTGAAGATTTGCAATACAACTCATAAAAGAGGCCAATTTCATTGCGTATTTATTCAGACAAACTTGGTGAGTCAGATTTGAAATAATATAAAACCGGAAATCGACTAAAAAGACTGGGAATAAATAAAAAGGTTGTGTAGAATTCTCAGCGGAATTCATAAATAGAATACTAATATCAGCTGAAATGCCTACATATGTTTCCTCTGAATGTTGAAAAGAGGAATTCTCGCGTTCAAATCCACGTCATTTTATTTCTGGAAACCCGAATAATGAAGAAGCATGTTATGTCAATGATGAAGCACTACAAACATTCGACCTTGGTTTAACATTTGCAAGTGTTCACACGAAGTGTTATAGGAAAGAAGATGAAATGAACGCTGTCATTACATCGGCAAGACACATACTTATATTCCCGTTAGTGTTATCGCTATAAAGTGAATAACTCACAACATTCATGGAACTCTCCATCATCTGTTGACAATGAACGAAATCAAACACAAGTGCAAATGACAGTGTGAATCTACAGGTATATTTCATTCAAGTTTTCAGTGTTACGGCCAGCGTTACCAAAGAGGACACACAGGACACTCTCAACTGATCGATCATTCACGTCAATAGGAAGACACTAACTAACAATTTATCGGGTCGATATCTGAATTTTCATTACATGATATTAACGCAGTGTCGCCACACGTCACATGCAGTCTTGTCTGCACATAAGTTTAAATATTCAAATGGCTGACGAAGTTCTGAGAAAAAGAATCAGCATAGTGAGGTTAAGTAAGAATAAACTTGACTGAATTCAAGAAAAGTGAAATGTAATAGAAATCAAAATAGCTACTTGAGAACAGATTTTTCTTGTGTTTAATTCGCCCTACTTTTAGTTCGATAACTTGAATAATAAAGAAGCGTCATGCATCTTTTACGGAGGACTACACACACTGAATGCAGTATTATTCACAGCAAATGTTCATGCGAGAGTCATTAAAAGTGAAGATGAACTTTTCTATGTCATTACTTTGACGAAATACATACTTTTATTATCAACAATGTCATCGCCACAAATGGAGTGACTGACAACATACGTATACCTCTCGTCATGTGTTATCACTAACTGACATCGATTAGGACTACAGGAGACTACAGAAATCATTATCACACTAATTTTTCCAAACTATGCAAATTTCTACTCGTGTTTGTGCTCCAATGAATATTCAGCCAACATGTATCGAACAGCAAGAAAAACGTCCTTCATTTAAAACTATCGTCAGTCGCAGAATTCATCTGCTTCCAGTTTTTACTTTTCAATGGATTTCCGACGTTCATCACCCGATTTGTTTGTGTGAAAGAGTTAGAGCTTAAAATTGAATTGTTCAGTTCCCTTTAAAAATTCATGTGTTTTTGTTGCCTTGTGAAATGTATTCATGAGTTTGTTTGTTTTGTCGCTTCTCACTACAGAGAATAAGTGTAAGTTTTTTCTAAATTAGCCACTTATTTTAGTGGAAATCTTCAACTACATTCTCTTCATTGTTTCAAAGTAAATGTTAATCATGTATTAGAATGATTATGCCATTGTATTAAGACACTTAGGAATAAAATTGTCTTTGAAGGGGTGTCAGAGTGTCTGCGAATTCAATCACGTCGTTAGAAAAATCTATTATGCTTCATAAAGTGAATGAACTCCAAACAAATATGCCATCAAATATTCCTTCAAGGTTGCAGATACGCCTTGCTGATGAGTGCCAACTAGCACGAAACCTAGGTCCAAGGCTTCCTGCCGATTGCCCCCAACCATCTAATACCAACAATTCACAGTGCACCGTAATGGCGAGCCACCTAGCATGGTGGCCACATTGCAACATGACTATATAATGAAGACAAAATATCTAAGAAATGGTGACACGTCGTCTTAATTTTAGTGATACTCATCTGAATTAATTTATTCGGATTCATTGTGTTTACAAAGGGTCCAAAAGCCACAGGCCAAGGTGATGCATTTTCTGTTGCGAATAATGATCCTGAGCAATAATACATGGCATAAGTCAACACGGATTGGAAGTCGAGCATGGTCGCTAACTGCTGGTACATTACAGGATCCAAATATTAGAAAAAGAAGCCTGTTAAAGAAGCATTATCATCAAATTCTAAACGTGTGTGTGAGAAATATTGTCTTGACAAACAGAAGTGCCCACAAATTCCTTTGAAACCGAAAGCAACTGTCATGCCCATTTATTCATTTTGCGTCTGTCAATAGACAGTAGTCTCATTTTGATTAGAAATCACTAATAAGAGAATAAATCTTTGAAATTGACCTTCTTGGAGCTTCGCTCTGAGGTACATCACATTGAATATCAGGGAAATTTTAATCAAACGGGCTGAAGAAGTATGAAAGTCCTGATTCTGGCTATTTTATCAATATCACTTTCACATAAATGAATTATTTTGGTCCCCGATATATAATTATAATTATTGAAACTAGCTTCTGCCATTACTTACACAGTTTATAAATCATCACACCTAATAATAGTAAACGAGACGTCTTTCAGAGTAAATGCTGAATAAGCGCTTAATTCAAAAAAGTGTCACAGGTGATATACCCAAAACTCAGTTGCAAGACAGATATCTTTTACAAAATCTGATTAACAGGAAAACTCAGAAAGACTAAGATCAAACTGAAATTGAAGAAAAGTACCTGAGTATCAAACTATTGCTCGTTATTTATTTAATAAAATAAACTTGATTTTGACGAATGGCATGCATGAACATATTCTGGCAATCAATGACGTGAAATAAAACACTGAGTGATAGATAATCACAGTGAATTTAAAACTATTGATACGAATTCGTTCACCTGATCACAAATTAACGATGACTTCCGTGATGATAGAATCTCAACTTGTGTATACTCCGACTCAGTTAGAGAAAGTAAGCAGCATTTCAAATTAAATCGAGCAAATTCTATCAAAGTGGTGTTAACTTATTAATCAAGAATGATGATTGAAACAGTGTTCAGCAGTGGAAATTATCTCAGACGAACTAATGGCGGACAACATATCGTGAATTATTTCACTTCATATGATTAGCTTTTATTCCTAAATGTGGAATCACCATCACTCATTAACACTCTTGCCAACCTGACCTACTCTGAATTCTATTCAATTGTATTACGTCATCCAATTCACTTAATCAATTTTATTTTATTTTCTATCTAATTAACGTTTGTTTCCAAGCCAAATAATACTTATATTACGTAATTATCTAAACTTTATAAATCTAATGTACATACACACAAACAAATTTGTAAATAAATGCGATTGTACAGCTCATTGAATGAATCCACCGAACAGAGTCTCTTCGCTGAACGCCTTCTTTTCTTTTATAATTTGATATTCGACAAAAGGTACTCAGTTTAGTGTGGCACATTTGGCAAATGTCAATAAATGTGCTCATATATATTTCTATGGCTTTGCGAAAGTATTTCAAGCAACCAACACGTACATGTCTTTTGAATGAATCTGTCAAAATGATATACGCTCATCAATATAAAAAATTCAGTTAGACATAAATATAGAATGGCTTACAATGAGACTTCAAAATATAGTGAGCAAAATTCATATCATAGGCAGTAAAGAGGAGAAATGACAACGTACACTAAACACGAGAATAGGATAACTAAGCAAGACAGTTTTCACTCAGAGGAACAAAATTAATTTTACAAAGAAATAATACTCATCAGAGTATCTCAGAATTACAATAAAATACAAAATAATTCAATGTCAGGATAATGTGTAAATGTCTGACCACAGCTGCCTGTACATTGTCTGTACATATTCACAGTGTAAAGTGTTTTCATACAAAGTCATAAGGAACAATCAAAATGTGACTAGCACATTAAATCTGCAGGGAAACTACTCGAGCTTAGAAAATAATAATGAATGTATGCGGGATGTCATTTCTTCACAAGTGTTCACGTTCAAATACTTTTGTAAACATCCTGTCAGTTTCCGTTGGTGAGTTGCATTCAAATTTAAAATCAATCATTTATATGAGGTGATGAAACACTTTTTAGTGTCTCAGGTCTCATATTTAGGGATTTCGGAAAACGTTTTAGGTGACAATGAGCCTTATTATCTTCGCGAATATATATGCAGGAAAGGACCGGTATATATTTGTCTTGTTTTCGATTTATATATTTCACCAGGAGCTACATACTTCAGTATTCAAAACCAAAGTAGATGTGATTACAGAATTATCTGCAGCCAGGCTTCGAAATACATTAAAGATTATTGTGTTTAGCAAACATAGACAAGCATTGAAAATATGTGGAAGACAGGAAAAGACGAGAATGAAGGATTATCACTAAATAATTGATGATTCTAACCGGAATATTCATCATTTATTAAGTCCAAAGCAAAAGTATCTTTCATTCAGATGCACAGTGTGATTTGTAATCGAAGCAGTGTGATTTTCATACACTCTCTGTAAGACTTACAGTTCTCACAGTTTCAGATCACAAAATGCTTATTGCGGAATTACTAATAACCAGAGTGTCTAAGCTTTACATACAATAGCAATTGAAATGTTTCACATTATCACGTGGTTTATCACGCTTGCATAATTATTTATTATAATATGAGAAGTCACTTACTTGCCTTAAGAATATTTCTCATTTCTTTTTGTTTTATATAGAACAAAGAAGTGAGTGTCATTCGAAATGAAAATGTCTTGTTTATATATATATAAATGCACAGATCACTGAAACGGATTTGATTTCCATTTAAATGAAAAGGTACGAAGCTGTTGTGGTTGCTCTTCACCTACTCCATCAATTCTATAAAACATTTCCAACTTTTATTTTCTTCTCGGTAATGAAATAAGGAAGTTCACACTTCTCGGAAAGGCTCATTTGAAGATGTTCGGCCACAGTTGAATTTCCTGCAGATTTCAACAGCTGATTGGCTTTCCTCACGAGTATCAACATTGACATGTAAAATTGTGAGTATCGCTACTGAGAACTAGATTTACTTCTCGCAGTCGTTTATCTGTCGGATGACATGGTGTTTCCCAATTACTCCGCTTTTATCAAGTGAACTCCACTTGTGCAATACGAAATCCGATCACACTTCAACCTTCAGGTTTTTATTTATTGTGCAGTATAAACCTTTCAGCGATGGTTTGTATGATTTCAAATATGCTCTACTGATTAGTAGATTGATACTTTCGAATACTGGAAATAATTTACATTATTGGTTTGTTGGAAATTTCACACACTGCAAGAGTTCTGTTAGCTGAATAATGCAACGAATGGAATTCATTGTTCATATTCACACCAACTCATACGATAATTGACTAATACCTAATGAGGATTTATCACAGTCCCCACAGTTCTCAGACAGAAATCGGTGTTTCTCTAAATGACAAAACGTTTCATTATATTTCAAGATGTTATTTCGGTTTTTTAAGATCTTTGACGTGTACTTTTAATAATTTTTCTGTTTTCATCATACTGAATCTTTCAGGATGTATGTATATTCTGGAAGTAAATGTCTGATTACTGTACCGAGAATGCGTCTCTGATTTTAGTTTTTTTCGAAAATATTAAATTTTGATTGAAATTTTGAAAAGCTCCACTTGACATACTCATGTTGGATATTGACAGTGTAAATATCAACAGACGTTTGTATTGAAATTATGTAGAAGACAGTGAAATGGGTGAATGGAAATCTTTCATACTTTGGGAGCATTCCTGCGCAGTAATGTATCTGACATCCACGATATCGATAACTTTTTTTCAGACTCACACTGGCTTTCTGAAAAAAGTGATCTTTATCCATGCTGAATTGTCTTCACCCAAATTCTGTTAATAGTGCTTATGGAAGCATAATTAAGATAACGAATGATTTTCTGAAGTATTTTGATCGCCATATTTCCCCAATTGGCTGATTAGATTTAAGTGAAACCGAAATTTCACCATAATATCGGTAGAATTCGGGAACTATAGTAGTGCATAATCCCACATTACATAGGTTTGTTTGGTTTAACACAAATTGGTGCAGTGTTAGTGACTGCTTCATGTTGCAAGCGCACCTTATTGCTCAAAATAACACCAATTCAATCACTTCGATTCATATTGTGCCTTATGTATCCATTTTTCTACCTCTGTATTAATTGAAACTTTCCATATTTTGGTACATGCACTGCGCCATTTCGGTTGGCCGTATTCAGTACTCATTCGGTAAACAAAGATTCGGTGATCAACCTCTCCATCCACTTAAGTATGTCAATTTGTAATAATTTCACAAGCCGATTGCGTGAATTCATGCAGGTGAACGCACTAAAACAGTTGAGATCTTTCTAAGTGATCTTACACATCGTGGTCAGTCATTCTAGGTCTGGGCAAACATTTATGTTCGATAATCTAATTGACCTGTGAGCTGAATGTGATTATGTTATAATGATGGATATTAAAGTATGACTTAACTCCAGTACATTAAAATGTAAAATGAAATATATAACCAAACAAATGGTGTGGCAATGGGGTCATCATTCTCCCCAACAGTAGTGGATATATTTATGGATAGTCGGAAATACATAGATCTTAGAAAGCTAAATTCTGCCCCTACGTTGCCGAGAAGATATGTGGATGATATATTTGCTTTGTTGAAATCTGGACGCTCTACCAAGTTCTTTACACAAATAAACTCAGCAGCAAATGGAACCTGATTCACTTTCGAGTTAGAAAATTAACAATGTGAATTGTACATGTTAAACTGCAAATTAAAGTGAGAATATGGTGTTGGGTTAGTTATTGGCATCTATGAGGAATCGTCGTATTCTGATTACTTTTAGACTTTAGTTATCTCACTCTGAATTTCATAATTCAGGAATACGTTCATCCAGTACTTTGTCTTTTCATAATTTTTATCGGTATCGAGAATGCTGTCCAATTTTCTACACAAACACTGCCTTTATGTTACAGTCACCTTTATCCCTTCTGAATTGTTTTCACCTTATTTCTGTTAACAACTTGTGTTGAAGCGGGTCACTTACTCTGTATTAAACAGGCAACCATGTTCCTAGTCATTATTCATCTGAGGTGTACTGAGTTGGTTCCCTGAGTTCAAAGAATATGCATATGAAACAAGATTAGACGAATAGACGCTCTGTTACAATGACGTTGATGTAATCACATATGAAACAAGGAGCCAAATTGTGATGAAGACGGATTCAAGGAATTCACCTATTTTGTTGGAACTCTTTGGCCGAATACTTTGAATTCATTGATGAAGATATATACATATATAGTGAGAAATACATGCGGAGCAGTATGCCAAATAAGCACATTACGGTGGATCAACTGTTCAAGATGACTTGGTCTCATGTTTAAAGGTTCAATTTTTGGTAGATAAGTAAGTGAGTAGCATAATGGACTATGATCGTGTGCGCTTCTGTTGCAGCTCCATGAAGAACAATAACTTTTCAGCTGAAAAACTTATAAATGTCAACACAACGAAATTATTACAGGCGAATGGTCATATGATGTGGGATACATATGAAAAATGTAAACATCTGTAGTGAGTAAATGAAACAATTCAATTGAAACTTTAACGTATTTCCAAATATTTTAGATATGCAAAATTTCTCACGTGAGTAGTTGGTTGTATCTTTCAAATCATTTATCAGACTAGTTTCGAGAATGATTCAACCCCGTTTCATATCAATGAAACTATTCGCATGACAATACGTGATATCATAGTAACAGAGCTGCAAGTCAGCAAGCTGGTTATGTGCTTGATCGGTATGCAAGCGACTGTTTATACAGACACCTCAGTGTAACAGAATAACTAGAGTTTTCTCGAATAAACTTTAGAGTAAATGGACCTTAAGAAAAGTTTCAAACACTACAATTCACAACCCATGAGAAAGTAGGTAGAGCTATGAATTGGGCGACCATTATTCGAAGCTTTGAGAATTGCTGTGATTTTATCAATAAAATTTTCTGGATAACCATTTTCATTCAGCAACCGTTTGTTGTTATCAAGTTCCTCATCAAGACGTTCATCCAAACAGATTGCTACTGCTCTGTGAAGCAAGCACTTTATCAGATTGCGTTTGTATTTCAATGGCACGAAGCTAAAAAACATGAGTATAATGAACCGTCGATGTAGGTTTTCTATATACACTTCTTCTCATTCTGCCATCCTCTTTTATGGTCATGAGGACGTCTAGAAATGAAACACTACGGTCTTCTTCTTTCTCAATCGTGAAATTTATTGCAGGATGAACAATGTTTAATTTATCCAGGATATTCTTTCCTTCATCCTCATTTTTCATAGTCAAAAATGCATTATCCATGTACCGACAGTAGAGTTCTGCTTCATCAATAACATCTCTCGAAGGTTTTATTGATATAACTATAAAACTCTGGCGCTGTGGTAGAGGATAACTCCATTAAGGATAAGATTTTATTTTGATAAATCACACAGTGTTGTACAGTAATATTAACTGATGACGTTCCGAGCACAAACTATTGCTCATAATCATATCAAGTTACTCACACAACTTTTTTCCTTCATTTATATAAATATGTGGAATCGATTAGATATTAGAATAAAAATCAATTTTGGTCAATATACATTCAGAAATAATAATATGAGTGTTATTGATCAATTACAATCAGATTCCGCACATGTATATTAATGAAAGAAAAACGTTCTGTGAGTAAATTGATATGATTTTGGGCAATAATTTGTGCTTGAAACGTCATCAGTTAATATTACTGTACAACACTGTGAAATTTATCAAAATAAAATCTTATCCATAATAGAGTTATCTCTCAAAATACCCTTTTCTAGTTTCGCAAGGAAAATTTCGGCTAGAATGGGTCATAGTGATGACCCTGTTGTCACACCGTCGATTTGTCTGTAAATATTTTTCTTAATAAATAAAAAGTGGACATTCAAGAGAATCTGTTTCATAAAATATATAGGCATGCCAACATCGATGTTTCGTCTTATGAGTTGTTCGCATAAAAAGTTCACTGTTTCCATAAGTGGTACATTGGTGAATAAAGAAGATACGTCAAATAATATCATGAATTTATTGTCAACATTTAAATCTTTTATCCTTTCAACAAATACAAAAGTATCCTCCACACTGTGTTTCACCAACTCGGTATGAAGAGGCTGGAAGAGTTCGCCTAACCATTTGGTTACGGGATGGTATGATGAATTTAACATATCTAATACTGGTCGAAGCGGCACATCATTTTTGTGCGCTTTAGGCAAGCCATATAATATTGGTGTGAACGTTCCATTGGGTTAAGGTGATGCATACTGACTCTGTGAGATAAAGTCTTGTTGTTTCAGTGTTCCCGATGTTTCTGCTAACTGTATCTCTATCTCTTCAATCGGATGCAGAGAAGAGGAGATTTTTTAGAATTTTAGCTTATCATTAGGAATACTATCATCTGCTCAAATTAATCCGCTTTGTTCATTATAACCGCTCCTGAGCCCTTATACGGTCTTGTTGTTATTATTTTATCATTTTTACGTAGAACATCCAGAGCTTCTTCTCCATGTTTCATTGGTCAAAATACTATCTGAATTGCGTTCACTATTCATGTAATAATAACAACAATCGACTAGTGCTGATTTAAATCTTTTAACATCTTCAGTTGATGAGGGTGTTAGGCCTTCAGTTTGAGTGAAGAGACTTTCGAACTGAATTTGTGCATCCATTTTGTTAATTTTAAATTGGCTATCACAAAATTTAGGTTCAAGCGATAAAAACCTTTAGATCCACTTTACTAAGGACTACATCAGAAAATATACACAAAACAGTTTGGGTTCGGAGGAAATCTTGTTTCAAGTGCCTCGTTCTCCAAACTCTGTAACAGCCTAATGCATTTCTTTTCTTTCCTTTCACTCACAATTGCATCTACATAATCTAAAACTAGTTTCTTCACGTTTTCTGGTAATTTGTCGACAGTAATAGAACTTTTTTGTTACGTTCTTTGACCCAGTGATAAGACAATCGAACGCCATGCGCGTAATCACGTCAATTCAATTTAAACGTGTATTACTCAGTTATCGAAACTCTAAGATATTTACAAATATCATGGTAATTCAAGTGCTCACGGGTAAGTAGTTGGTTGTATCTTTCAAATCATTTATCCGACTAGTTTCGAGAATGATTCAACCCCGTTTCATATCAATGAAACTATTCGCATGACAATACGTGATATCATAGTAACAGAGCTGCAAGTCAGCAAGCTGGTTATGTGCTTGATCGGTATGCAAGCGACTGTTTATACAGACACCTCAGTGTAACAGAATAACTAGAGTTTTCTCGAATAAACTTTAGAGTGAATGGACCTTAAGAAAGGTTTCAAACACTACAATTCACAACCCAAGAGAAAGTAGGTAGAGCTATGAATTGGGCCACCGTTATTCAGAGCCTTGAGAACAGCTGTTATTTTAATTTGTTTCTATTGACACTCTTTTTTTGAAAGCAGTATGCAGCAGGCTGCGGATTTTTA
The DNA here is from genome assembly GCA_944472155.2 of Trichobilharzia szidati. Classification (NCBI taxonomy): domain Eukaryota; kingdom Metazoa; phylum Platyhelminthes; class Trematoda; order Strigeidida; family Schistosomatidae; genus Trichobilharzia; species Trichobilharzia szidati. The sequence continues at coordinate 691,088 of CALYDE020000734.1, forward strand.
GATCTATGCCTAATATGAACCATCTCTACAACATCCACGGAAATGAATGTTTGACTCAGTCGTCCTTCTGCAGACCAAGACATTACGTTTAACGAGGACATTAATGGTAGTCAAAGGAAATGCAGTTGAGTTTTTTTAAATGCAGATTTGGGTTTTCATCTGAGAGCAACTCAGTAAAACAGACAGAATCGCAGCAATGCGTTGTCCAGAAACATGGTTATTAACATTAGTCAACACTTAAAAGAAGCGGAATAAGCGTGATGCAGTTGCGTAATAAGATGATTGGCCTACTGAGTGAGTTGTGGTCAGGATACACATAGAAACGCAATAAAAAATTTAATTTTGTAAGTGTTCAGCGACATAATGGAGACGAAAGAGTATTACCTTTGATAGGTTATAATTCACCTTGCAGATCACTTTGAAAGAGGTGTTTGTTGAGATGGAATGACCAGTGTACATCAGTCCACAGAAGCCTTAACAGCAAGATCTTTCCATATCTGGCCACTTCACCTGCTGCTCAATAGCCGGGAACATTGGTCGTTCGATGCGTATTCTGTCCATTAGGGTTCAGAAGCACTATCACGTTTGGCTACAAAAAGGTCATACTGGCTGTATAAACAGTTTGAAAATCAACCATCCGATCAAGACTGGTCATTCCACCGCAGCAAATACCTCCTGGAAAGTGATCTGCAACGTGAATAATAAACTATCAAAGGCAATACGCTTTCGTCTTCTCTGTATCGCTGAAACCTTACACATTCAGCTGGAGTGATGTTTACAAAAAGAAAATCATCCAACTACTTCTGCTATCATGATAACAAACGTTTTGACTGGATGCTTGTGCGTTTGTTTGTTCTATTTCCTTATGACATTCCTAATTTTTTGAATTCTTACATAATTTCATATTTCCGTGAGCGTCTTAGTCACAACGCACTCGTTAATCTAGTCTTCTTATTATGTAACCGCATCACGCTTATTCAACGTCTTTTGTGTTGATTACCATTAGTGACCATGTTATTTTTGTGAACTCATTGCCATCACTCTCTCACCAATCTTGAACCTCCGTAGTTTCAACTCGATTATGCATCACATTTTTGAAATGTCTTGACAACAATAGCTCTAGCTTATTTTCATTCTTATCGAACAAAACTCATGAACACATACGAACAAAAACAAGTATACATAATTGCGATTGTACAGCTAAGTGAATGAATTCGTCGTTGAAAAGAAAACCTTCTCCGAACTACGTATTCTGTTTTCATTGATTTCTGCATTGAGGTTATTCATGAACTCAATTTATCCCTAAATTCAATCGTGTCATTTATGTAAGGATAAGAGTTGAGGACTCAGGTGGAGTATAACTTCATTGTGTGTAACATTTTAATTTTGATAAAGTCATACAGTGTTATGCTGTAATATTTACTGATTGATCACGTTGAGATCACAATATTTTATTCATAATAACAGCATGGTACTCACATAAAGTTCTTGCTTCGTTTATATACAGTAGATATTATTGTATAACAATGTGGCATTATGAAAATAAGATTTCATCCATGATGCAATCGTGTCACTTTTCTTGGATTGTACCCCTCAGATTTTACAGCTTCTAAACTTTCCAGTTTTGTTTTCTTCAGTGTTTTTGTCTCATTTCACTTTCTCTCCAATACTGTCTACTCCACATATTTCTCATCAATGCAGAATTCATGAGTAGGTCAATATTTTGAAATCTGGTATTTGAGTGTGTGAATGTGAAATTTCCAGCGTGTAATATCGTATTATATTTTTATCAGAAATACTGTTTGGAATAAAGGCATTATTAAAATATTGATCTCATTATGTGAGGTACCGAATGGTATTAGTAATATAACTAATTTCAACCATATTTGGATTTACTAAGCAAAAGATAGTCGTAATATTCTCTCACAATGATGATAACGGAGAAACGTATGATTTTCAACCCATAAAGCTGTTTACTTCAAATGGCAGTCCAGATTGTCACGCTTGGCACACCAAGCATCTGATTCCACTTTTATTTAATGTTGAAATATTTCTATATTAGTGTGTTATAGTGTGTAGTCGATATAACAGTCCCATTCAGCAACTTAGGTCTTTCTCACAATCCACGTGACATACAATTCAGTGGGTGTTTAGCAAGGAGACATGGATTAATAACACCTAATCTTTGATTCATTCTCCTTTCAATATTTTGCCACTGGTTCATCCAAAAATGCAGTTGATAAATTACACGCTGTAATAAGCCTAAATTGAATATCAATCCCGTAATAATACGTTCAACAACCAAACAGATGAATTTTCTCTTCGTTTTTAGTGAACACTTGCTATTTCCAGCAATTAGTTCTATTTTATGAACTTCGACAAAACAATAAGAAGACGTAGCTAATCTGAAACCAACACATTTTGAACATTCTGACCACACAAGTACTTGTCATACTCGTTAATATAGAAAGCAAGAGAACAATAATTATCACTATACAGGTTAACTTGTGCACAGACCAAGGTCACACATAAGAGATTGGAAGACGACACAAGGATGTGGGGTAAGAAAAAGAATAGGGAGGGTGAAAATATTATTAGGTAAATTGAAGCTTATTGTTTAACAAACAGCTCATCTCATAACTTCTTAGCTTTTCACCACCACCATCTCTATTTCTCACATTTTGTCTTGTGTTCATTACTTCAAACTGACTAAAACCCGTGTCGAAAACACTCCTTATTTCTCAGAAAGCAAATGTATGTGGAATACTTTTTCCATTTTACAAATGTCTAATTTGAAGATGACTGTAATTTCTGGAAAGCACTGTCAATGCACTAAATGGGTGTAATTTCGACAGCAGAGCACGTTCTATTCTGTTACATGTTTTCTGAAATTAGATCATGAAACACATTCAGTATAAAATAGTTCCAAACTACTCAACTGGAGGCTACTGCCCCAGTTACTACGATGACACTGGATAACATTTTGTCTTTCGTCGACATGAAGAGGAATTCTAATGACTGTTGAAGGTCAAGGAGTCACTTATCAATGGAAGAATTATAAAGCTGGTATGCAAGACATGTGGTTATCATTCAAGAAAAGATCATACGCTGATGTAGATAACTTCTATGATAAATACGTACTCTAGAAACAATATCGCAACCAAGATAAGGATAATTTCACTAGTTACACCGGATGATCCACTGTTCAACTATCAGTGAGTCATATTTAAGAGATTCAGATATTCATCATGACAGACGAATTCGATAGTAGTAGAGAGTGACTTATATCATTTTCGTGAACGAATTCATGCTTTATGTCCTATGAAATCCATGCAGTGCTGTTTTCTGCGTCTGTATGAATGACTTTGTCTACCGGATTCATTGGTGTACTGCATCATTTCAGTTTATGAGTGTAAGTTAGTGTTAAATACGTTTATTCCTATTCTCAGCATCCATCAGACTTCAAATTGGGGTCAATCAGGGTGCTTAGCAATGTCATTACATGTAATAAATTCGGTCGGCAGAATGTACAATATTACGTGGTTGTGTACTTCTTGTGACATAATTCAATTTCACTGATGTTTGGTCGGTATTTGTCTATAATCACACTGGATGCATATTGCATGTCGTCATTTCGTAGGAATATGTGGAATAATGCCACCGCATTCTTACATTTAACTGGTGTGGGATTCATGCGACAAGCAAATTCAAAGAATTCGCTATCCATGCAGGTCAAAAAAGTTATATTAGCACTATAAATTACTGTTAATTTTCTATGGGTTCAGGCATCTGTTGATCTTCGCCACCCATCTTCCAACGAATTTTTAGAAACTATGTTGAGATACAATAGATACTCACTTGAAGTTTGAATATGCAAGGGAAAATTAAAAATCCGATAATATAATTTTATTTTACGTATTTCAAACACATTAATAATCATAAAACATCATATTACAGTGAAGGAAAAACTTCCAAAAACGGGTGAGTGGGGTGTTAAGTAATTATTCCTTTTGTACTGTTAACGTTTCATCTACACATCGAAGGTTGAAACAAGCTCTATTATATCACAAACAGAATGAACGTAATGAGATATCATGCAACTAACACTGGCATATGACAGGCAGGTTGATATTTGTGGCTGTAACTGCTTAGTCACTGCTAGAAAAGTCATCACACCGACCAATTCAAACTATTTAGCAAATTAAAAGATTGACTTTTTCAATAAATATTAGTGCTGTTGTAGAGTGATACAGACAATGGGTGCCAACGGAATGTTATTCTCACAGTGAGAATCATTGAATTTGTTGATTTTAACGTCTGGTAATTCTATTCCAACAGTTCAATAGTGTATTAGCAGCAGAATAATACATGTGTATTTGAACACCCCGATTTCATGTCATTCAATGTAAATCAAAATCACACGTTCAGTGTTTGCCTAACGAATACAAACTGTGTAGATGCAATTCCCTGGTTGACCACTTGGAAATGTACCTTGGCTTCCGTATCTTCTCTTCTGTTGTTACAGTACCAGTTAAACCACAATTGACTGATGATGATCAGATACTTACAAGATACCGTTTCAAAACGGAATATTGTGGGAATACAGCAACACAGAATAGTCGAATCTCACTTATGATGTAGAAAGAGTTCCAAATTCCACTTCTGATTTATATTGAATAGACAATCAAAAATTATACTTTGAATTGATTAGATGAGGGAATCCATCTGTCTCAGAATAGGTAAAAAGGCTTCGTTTATTTGTCGACTTCGTGAAAATTTCACTGGTTTCAAGTCAAACTGTGACACATACGTAGAACTGTTCAAGGAGTGTCGATTGCATGTACTGTAGAAGAGATATTCCATCCTAATTTAGGGACCAAATCATTCAGCGGAGTATTTGGAACACTTGCTTTACTGATTATACTCCCAGAAGAATAGTCAGATATGTGAGAAACCAGCTCTAATCTCTCTGATTTTTATTAACCATCTCTTTAAGAGTTATTTGTTTAATAATCCTCAATAGGAGCGAAATCATGAGGATTTACTTTCTCCTAAGAATAATAAAAATCATCAATTGGTTTCATCATTTCTACAATGGATTCTCAGATGGTGTATTAGAATTCTACTAAGTCAACAGCACTGAAATACACGATGTATTAGCGATACTTCGTTCTTCCAATATCACTTGAACGTACACAGATATATTTTGATGTACACATAAGTGTTAAGAATGGTTGAATTTCTGAATATCTGTGAAGTTGCTGAGCTAGCATGGATGTCATCAGGCTTGATAATGAAATGTCAGTAAGTAAATGTCGAAGCTCAGAAACATCGAATTATTATATTTAGCATTTCAAACAACATACTTGACAGGGATGAGAAATTCAAAGTCATAAATTCTATTGTCATGAGAATAAACTTTGAGATTTACTGTGACATTTGATAAAGATGACAGAAACAATTGCGATTATCTGTTTCCTTCTCAACGTCAACAAAGTTACTTTGAGCATCTGGAAGGAGGAAAGACGTCTTCAAACAAATAGGAGAATTTTTTGAATACTTGACACTTAAGCTAGTGTCTTTCAAAATGTGATGATGTTTACATTGATAACAAACTGAGAATGTAATTAACCTCTGTACTTTGTGTTGAGCGGTTTTTTCTAGTTTCATTAGAATGTAAATAATTCAGTGTAATGCCTCACACAAATATCTGGGAAATCTCCTCACTTCAACTTATGAAATACAGTGAGAGATTCTGAGAAATGTATACTGATTCGTTTGCTATACATTAGAAAGAAAATTCACAAAACAAATTCACGGATTTGACTGCACATTCGAAAACAGCTTTGCAGTGAATATGTATTTATCTTTACATATATTTACACACAAATATCACCATATGAGTTAATATAGCAAATAATAATTATATCCGGAACCATCTCACAAACTCATTCGAAATACTCATTAATTTTTGCGACGTTTAGTAATGGATTTTATGGATTTATACATTATTGGAATCCATTGAACAGGCCGCCTTTTCTTTATTCACCTTCACATATCTTGATGGCTGAAATCTAAGAAATATTGCTAAGAAAGCAATAAGTGTTTAAGGTGTACGTGGAAGGGTTCTTCAACGAACAGTTCTTGGAATACATTAAATTATTATTTACATTAATCAGTACTCATTGCTTCTTGCGTGTAGGCGTTTCAGTCACAACACTCTGCACCATTCTTCACCTACAAAATATCAGCCAGTCTTTGGGTTTTGCTGGGAATATTCACTGTCCTCTATTCATGCATTTCATCAATGTTCAAGTGACAGATGACATCAGATTTGACCTATCAAATGAAAGTAATTAGTAACATCCAATCATGTTGTGATAGGCATCGCAGTCCACAGTGGGCAGAGGTTGAAATATTTTGTCTTCCATATAATAATAATAAGGGACTATTGTAATCATTTCAGATGCTTCCAGCAATCTTAATTTTATCAATAGTTCGTGTGGCTAATGTTCCCAAGTACATTAGCCAGACTTATCACATTTTTTCCCTAGGAAATCCACTTTTCATAAATAAAATCAGCAAATGCTTTCAATTTACTCAACAAATATTCTCTCTTTACAAATATGTAGTTACCCTACATGTTGAGGGCTGGGACGGTAAGTTATTCCTCAAAATATGTTTGTTCCACATCTCTTATGTAGTGAAATAAAAAAAACGTTTTCCATGTGAACACCTTCGTTAATGTAAGCACATTTCAGTATGGCAGGCAGGTGTGTCAGTTTCTGATGTCATAATAACTGAGTTTATTCTGAATTTATACCGTCAATCTGGAATCAAGTAACACGTGTAATTGATAAACCGCACACATGAGATGAAACAGTTTAAGCTAAGAAAATATTTAGGAGAAAATTATGGGAATATCCCCATAAATTTTTCACGCTCACATGGTGCTGACCATATCAAATCAGCATTTCGCATAGAAATTATACCACAAAACTTATGATTACACCGTTCACCTCAGCAAATACTAACCAGTTCATTTTAAGGGTTTTGGTCACATTTTCTGAGATATGCCTTCCTTCCCTATCATCAAATGAAGTAACTGTATCTGAACTTCCATAATAATGAAATGGTTCGTTTTTTATACTGATATCTAAGCTCCCATGGGCTTATATCAACTAGAACTTGACATTTATGGTCTCGAAATTCTACACTAAACATAAAAATTTAAATACATTTGCTCGAATGTTTCTCAACTAACTTGTGTTAAATGTATAGTTCATTCATAGTCACAAATAAGACAAATAAGTACAGACAGTTTCTGATTCTCATCTAAAGACAATAAGATGACTTTAGGGTTGATGTTATCAGCACTCAATGTTTTGCATTTTATACTAAAACGTTTTTCTGCATGATTCTCAAAGTATTATTTGAGTGGATAAACTCAAATCTCGTAGATGGTGATTCAGTGAAATTATGGTAGACAGATCGTGTTAGCCTACAGAAATTCGACCTAGATTTATACTTCAAGGAATGTATGGGCTGTTCAAATTGTAAGCATCATTATTAGTTCACTTACGAGTTAAATGATGATACACCTCACTTTTATTATATGAATATCTCATGAAAAAAAATTTTAAAATAGAGAATCAGTCGAAATGTTTCTTCAAACATCAGAAATACATACCTAGCTTTCTATGGTGTCAGTTTCCATCTGAGTGATAATATCAGACGGACACAGCCAGAGTAACAGAGAAAGGTCCACTCGCAGTCATGTAATTATTAACAGTTTTCTTTTAAATAGAGTGCTGAAAATGTCATTGGTTTGCAGTGTTGAATCAGTGTCAGCTTCATCAAGTCATATATCCCTGCATATCGTTCTTACGTACTGAGCCATAGTCTCCTTAATTTCCAGATCTAATTTGTCGCGTTGGATTCAACGGAGACTAATATGGTAGGTTGATTATCACGTTAACAGCGTTAGATTCATCGTAGTCATATGAGTCTTATCAGGTGTACCAAGCAGGTACGTTAGTCAGCATTTGTTGGTTTGACACGTGTAAGAGGAAGAGAATAACTTTGAGTACTTGTCGGCTGGCCACACAGTCGGTGACAGTCATTTTGGAATATAGAATATGAATCTTCTTAGTTCCCTCACTGTTTTCGCCGTCTATCTGTCACAATATTTCAGATGGAATTCAGAGAATTAGGTTAAAAATAAGTAAAAGAAGTCTGAATTTGCAAGAAATCTGTTTGAAAATGATGTTACTGAAACGTAATTTCCGCAATGTAAACAATCCAAACGAAAAACATGGTCCAATTGTGTTCACCATTAGATGAGCTAAGCGTCGATTTGATCAGTGATTTGCTCTCTCATCACTTAGTCTTTATCCGTCTTTCCTTGATTATACCACGGCCCGAATATAATTAGTTTTATATATGATATGACAAAAGTAGCTTTGACAAATATCAGTGGGCATCAACTTTCAGGTTGTCCATGATACCAACGAATTTCACAGTTGGGCATCACTGCATAGCTTCTCATCTGCCTATATTATAATTATATTAGATATGAAGTTTAGCTTATGAGTAGAAATGTATTAATGAATTTTATTAATTGCTTGTTACCGCTCATTAACAAGATACACTCCAAGCTTCAGGCAGTTTATTCGCCAAACAAAAGGAATTTTTTGCTTAATATTACCGTCAACTGTGCTTCCTTCTTTCTGACACTTGGAATGCAATCCTGAGCATCTTACTAACACGGTGGGAGGAAGTTTCAGCGTTGACTTCACTAGTCATCTGATAGGATATCAGCAATCACCTAGAAAAAATACAAGTGTTCCCAAGGTCGTTTTCCCCACTGATATTAGCCTCATTCACCTAATTCCGATGCTACCGGGAAACGTTCTCAGTAGAATAATCTTTATTTAACAAGTTTGTTTGAATTTATGAATTATGAAATCCATTTTTGTATGATTATGAACCCAGTCATGTATATCACGTATATCCTCTTACTTTCCCAAATATTCACTTGTGTTTTCCAGGTGGCGGGGATGAATACTTACATCGAATTCTGTTGAGACTACAAAAAGAATTAATAATCTTTTCCTGACTATGTTTGTGATTCATCGTCATTATATTCTTAAATGTTTATCTTAAATACTAACTTCCGACTTTCATGTCCAATAACGGTTGTTCACTAAACTTCTGCAAACATTTTCAATTTTCATTTAAAGATTAAATTTTTTGTTTCAATTATGCCTAAGTAAAATAAACGTCTTTTACAATTCTTGATGGAATTTTTCATTGGCTAGAACTAATCTTGCGATATTGAGAAGTGATATTGATTGACGATAATTGCTGGGACGAAATAGGTGAAACAACGTATCAGTTATTTTGAGTTTATCACTGGGTATGAAATAACCGTTCTCTCACTTTTCTACACGAAGGAATTCACGGAGGCAATTTTATTAGGTGTGAAATCGCTCTTTGGTCTCTTCAGTGTGTATCTCATCCATCTCCGTTTTCTTCGGTAGCTTATCGGCCAATAGATCCTGGGTTGATCTGTTTCCAGGATTGCTCATTGCTGATGCTTTTCGGTAGCGTGGTCTTATGTACGGAGTGAAATCAGTTGTCGGTGAACTTTTATATCAGTTAATAAGAATACATCTGCTAATGATGGATTAAATGTCTTTCTGCAGGAAGCAGATAAGGCAGGAATGTTTAACGCAGATAATTCAAGACTAAGACGTCATTACATTGCTTTGTAAACAAAATTTCAGTCTACCTATTTTTAATACTATCACACAACAACGATTGGAAGTTAAAAAATTACGAATAAATCAAAATCAAAGACAATTAATAAAGACTGAGTAAAGAGCAGAACTGCGAGTGTGAGAACAATGATATGCAGTCCAGGGAAAATGGTGTTGGTTGATAAGATGGCTGAAATGCTCACTTGATAATCATAGTCTTTAATAGATTATTTGTGCGATCTTATAATCGTGAGAATATTTCCTTGTTCTCGACTTGTTCAAACTATTTAAAGGATCTGTTTATACAGAAAATGACAAGATTTATGATGCATTTAGCATGAAGTATTAACTTCTATCACATTGTCATTCATTGCAGCACTCGCCAAAACAGATGACAACGAAGCGCGCTTCATATCTTCATTTGTCTACCAAGTTGATTCCAAGGAACAATCTGGTACTTCACTTCATAATTCAGACACTGTAGGTGTCCTGATTCATTCGAATAGAAGTTGTCATGTAAATACACCCACTGCGAATCATGCTGAATATATATTCAGTATATTCAAAGCATGCTCGAACTAACTGTAAAAACCATTCAAAAGATACTGTCATTAAAGTCGGTCAGTGATTCAGTCTACTTCGAGTTTAACTCAGAAAGAATACTCAGCCACTCGCAGATACTATGTTACACCATAGAAGATGTATTGGTCCCTTTACAATTTACACTTCTGCCTATGATATCCTCTTGACCATTCTCATTCGTCAGCGTATCAGGAGTAATCATGCCCTGAGTGCGAATGAGAAGAGGATGCAGTGAGTCAAATTTGGCGAAACTACTTATACTGATAACGATTAGTGGTAAGCAACGAATAATTATCACTACGGTTGACTTTAGTAGTTATACCATATATGCAGAACGACCGACTGAGATTGGAAGTCATAGATCTCTTCTTTTCCTCGTAATCACTAGTAAGAATCGGACCGCCTAGTGTTCCACTTACAGAATAATTCATGGAAGCTCTTTACTTCGCTGTTGCCAGTTTGAATGCATAGGTGTATGAGACACCACGTTTTCCAAACGTGAAACTTGGACAAATCAGACAGATACATTTAATCGGAATAAAGTTGAGAGAATTTAAAGATCCATTTAGAGCATGTCTGGATATAAGAGGAGGCGTTTCAGTTGTCCATAGTCCGAATAAATTCCTCTGAGGCAGTTATAGATACATCTTAGAAGCTACATTGAATGGTAATCTTATTTTGTTCAGCAAAGTGACTCCTTCACACCTCGGACCAAACTGTTCGGAAAAATCTCTTTCATTCATCAGTTACCTGAAAACCTCTTGGATATGCTGTTGTGGAGTTACAGCTTTTGAACTTTAATTTCTAAATTATTGAAAATGCAAATACTAACTGTTTACAATCGTCTAATCTGTGCATGTTCACTCCGTAAAATACTAATAGAAAGCAGTATAGGGTTGCATGTTGTGAATGCCACAGAGTTCAAGAGATTTTCAGGATATCCTGAGAAGCAATATTCTGTCATTTCCTCTTTATTTAATGAAGGAACTCCTGAAATCCCAGTCGCTTCCTAAAATGTGTTTACATTTTGCAATTCCCCATCCTGAATGAGCCTGATTAATTTGTTCAAATGGTTTTGAGGTTAAATTGTAAAAACATCAATGTGCACTATCTTAATTATAACCAAAAGAATGAGAACTGCCATGAAATATTACTAGAAACATGTGACAGTGAACAACCGAGCATAAATAAATTAAAACTCACATGGGCTCCCTGTTATCACCATATTTCACAGTGTGCTCAACACATCCTTGCTAAGTTTATTTGCATTTATGTAAGCTTTAGTAATTTTACTTTATTTATCAGTAATTTTCCCATTTCTGTTGTAGGTTTCTTGTAACGAACTGATGCGGTTGGTTGATAATCATTTCCTCAGTATTGATATTTAAATTTAGTGATATCTGGTAGGATGGTTGGCCATTTGGTGCCTATCATATTTTAGCATTGCGACGAGGAATTGAAAAACATTCACTGCCTAATAGCTGACTGAAAACGAGATGCCACAAATTGTAGAAAAAATAGCATGAACATTTCAGTGCATTCATGGATGTCTCATTGGTTTCTCCATTCGCCTGCCACAAAAAGTCAGACAAACTTGAAATCTAACAGCTATCGGAATGTCATAACAATAACAGGGACCGAATTTCCTTCATTTCTCAACTACGAAGTATTGCTAGATATATTTCTATTTCCTTAACATTTACTGTGACAATGAAATGCATGCTATCAAAACATCCATCAGTAGGTTGAAATATTCACATTTTTTAGCTTAATAATTTTGGAGTTTGTGATTAATACCATGTGACTGAATAGCATGCTGGAAAGCGACAATAATTATTTTAACCGTCTTATGACTGCAGCTGCAGTGGTATGCAGGAAACAGGAATCACCTTGAACTTCATTCAAATCAAATAATTTTGAGACATCTCTTTACTGCCCACTATCTTTCAGGTGGCAAACAGTCACACTGCTGAACACTTTTGCGCCATTCACTCACAAGTTCATAGACATGTTGTAAATGAATTTGAACATTGAACGTTGGTTCATTAGCCCTAGTCCCCATTGGCGGGCAACTCGAAGGCACGAATGATTCAATCGTGTACAAGTTGGAAGAAAACGAAAGAATACGAATAAAAGTTTAGTACATTCCTTGTAAAACATTTGTTTATAGACTTTGTACCGATATCGATTTTTATTTTCGAGCAATACAACTTAATACAAGTCCTTGTGTTTTGGAGTGAAAGTTGATAATCGTTCATAGTAATGGTCGATTCGGAGTGTCTTCGCAAATAATAGGAACTTAGAGTTAAGTTCCTTGACACATTTCATCAAATAGAAAGTCACAACCTGTCCGGATAAGGAACTGGTACATCGCAACAGCCCTTACAACGAAAGGAATTATATCTTAGATATGTAAATGACATTTTTGTGTAAACAAATCAGATACAATGAGAAGATGCTTGATAGCCATATATATCACCTAGAGATTACAAAAATTGAATGTCTCAGACACGATGGATAGGTCAAATTCTTGGCTGACTAATTGGTAAGTAATGAAACCGAATCTAGAGAAAATTCATTAGAAAAAAATGAAAGAATGATAAGTTTTGACATAAGCACTTTGTACACTCATTTTCACAATAATACAGCTCTCCAGCCAGTTAAAAATGAACTGAATATTGACGGTGAACCCAGAAGTAAGAGTGAGTTCTGAGCCGACGAAACGATATTAGTCATTCAGTTATGTCCAATCTCCAGTGTATTCAGATTTCAAAATAGAATATATAAACAAGCGAATGGGGTGGCAATGGTTTCATCAAAATCCCCAACAGAGGCAGATATATTTGTGGGTATTTGGGAACATAAAGCTCTGAAAATCTGAAATCCTGCTTCTTGTTTATTGTGAATATATTCCTCAGTAGTCTATGGAATACCACCTATAGAATAAAACGAAAAAAAGGTGGTGCGTGGTTAGAAATCAGTATTTATGTGGAACTGGCACATTTTTATAAATAATCATACTTTAATTCATCTAGTCCAGAATTTGTAAACATAGGTTCTGTTAACTTTCTGCGTACTGAGGCCATGAGCCTAAATAGAAAGCCAGATGATTTAAACAATGAAATCAAATGAATAAAGAAGGGATTACTAATGAATAACTACCGATCAGAATTTTTTCAAAAATATCTGAAGAACCATAAAAAACCAGGATCAGCAATAATAGTGATGAAAATAATAGAGAATTCAAATCATCCGTAGTATTGTCGCATAAGGAAGTATTCTCAGGGGCTTTACGCAGGATTCCCAATGAGGCTGGAATTAGGAGGGCACTTAAACTAATCAACTTTGAACTGTAACAAGCATTACATCGGCCAAAGTGGGCGTCCCCTTCGAATCAGAATCCAAGAACATAAATCAGCCGTGAAAAGACATGATATGTATTCGTTAGTATCAATGCATGCAGACAACTATGGTCATCAGTTTGATTGAGATCATGTCAAAATCTTAAACAGAGGAAACACGAAAAGTGCCAGAGAATTCCTAGAAGCCTGGTACTCAAGCGAAAATGCGATTAACAAACACGTTAATATAGATGAAATATACCAATTAATAAAAAGTAAATCAGGTGACCAAAACGTTTAAAATCCAAGTCAATAGAAAGTGGTCAATACATATGTGAAGATAGTAACCAGGAGACGCAATTACATCACGCATAAAGAAATTTAAATCATTTCACTTTGTGCTAAATATGGCGCTGAAGATGTTGTCCGGAAGGACGACGAAAGCTTCGTGACTAAACCAACCAGCTCAGAGAACACTTTTAATTGCAAAACTAATCAACTTTCTTAACGATAAATTTTGTTGGCTAAAAGACCCAGCAGTTCCACTTGAGAAAAATAATTTACCAAATGCGATGTGTTGACTGTGAGGTCACCTACATAGATTATGACTTTCATTATTATTCCCTTGCGTTCAAAGTGTAACATCGGGCTTCAACTACATCGATAAAACTAGTAAATCGGCGTCAACTTGATTATGAGAACCTATAAATTGAGCTTTGCCTAAAACAGCTGACACAGTTAGTTATATAACCTATAGAAGTGCTCAGCCATTGCACTGGATTCCCTTGCATGTAATCACAAATAAGGTGGGGTGGGACAGGGTTACAACATTCAAAAGAAACACAGTTAGATGGGGAGAAAGAGTGAGGTTGATCACTGAAGTTTTGCTTATCAATTTCACAACGCACATGTGCAGTGAAAATGATGCAACGCTTATACCCGAGATAAGGGAAACGGCAAACAAACAAAAAGGGAAGTTGTAGGGACAGGATAAATAAAAAATATGTATTTAACACATCGTGAAGCCATGTGAATAAAATTGATAGGATTATGAGGGGCGATAGTTTATTCTCGAAACTTCATCCAGTTGTCAATACTTCTTTGCTGTGTGATATATATAAATACACATACATAATCTGTAATTACCTTCTACCAAAGTGCCTAATTTCTACACAAACATTATTCTGACATGAGCTTGAAAATTGAAATGCTCATGTGAAATGGAGTGCTTGTGGCATATCAGGAAATCATGTTTCCGCAATAAAGTTGAACTGCAATGTTATAGGTTCCTTTATGTAGGTTGAGTACTGAACAATTAGTAAGTATTAAAGGCTGATATGAATCCACTACAATATCTACTGTTGCCTCACTATCCTTTTACAGTTTGCACAAACGATGAATATATTCATTTCTTACTGACATATATTTGTTCCATTGACATTGTAGCTTCAGTATGTTGCGTATTACGTGACTGACCCAATCAGTGATGTCTATTGTATAACCAAGTGGATTATTAAAAATTCCATGTAACCATGATCACATTCCGTGCATTTTCGTTCACTCACATTAACGAAGCAAATATCGCTCACCGAAGTATACATGGATGCACATGAGGTTCACTTGTAAATACCTCACTGAATAACGGAATATTAAGATGAGATTTGTCATGTTAATTGTGTGAATCAAGTATAAAGCGTTATATTTATCGCACTAACTTCGTAAAGAAAGTTGACAAAAAGCTTGGATTTATATACCTAATTTAGAGTATTCAAGTTGCAAGAAGAATTCAAATAGGAGATTTAACCATCATCTGGATGTTGTAGCACGTATTCTTGTTGAGATAACTCTGTGTGTTCACTTGCATTTGAATCGTTTAAGAGAATCATTACAATCCCTTCATAAACTAACCATGAGGAGTGTTGTAGAGAGCGTGTAGGAAATGATATTCATCGCTGTAGTACCTTAACGAATATGCATAAATCACTTGTTTTTCTGACATTTGAGAGTGAAACGCTTCTTCAAGGAATGTAAGATATTTCACAGTTTATCTCTGGTAATGATAAGCTTTACGCTGTATCATATTGAGACCTGATGGAGAAGAATTTTTCATCTGGAGGATGATCTCAGTGTAGTTGCTAACATTGTGTTAGATACTTTATTGACGAGGCTAACATTTACCTACCTGACAACATAATCAGCACATAGTTCAATTTGAAGTTCAGTGAAATCATAATGAAGATGAGAAGAACGTTAAGAACAGGAACGTTAGGAAAACGAAAGGCTAGAACAAAACATTTCATGATACAAAAGAGAATCACTGAAATGAAAAAAACGATTTGATATATGCTTCGAAGATATGGCACAAATATTGAACGATATAAGAAAGGTAGTAAGTAAATCTAAAAAACCGTTAGTTTTTCTGTTTCTCCTTATCAAATTGATTTTGAGACTTTCTATTTTGTGCTAAGAAATTTTATCTCGCACAGAGTCGTTTATTTCTTCTTCAGTTTTAGAAAGATGACAAGGCAGGGGGGATTGTCAAATATGTTTTATGTCGTCTGACGCCATTCCACTATAAGACGAAAACTCTATTGTAAATCAGACAGAAAGATAAACTCAGTAATGTTACATTTACTGTCTCGATATTCTTAGGATTACCAATAAATACATTTGACTGAAAATGAAAAGATGAGCCATTTACTTCATATGAAGAAAAAAACACAAAATAATAAACGAATTTTACTGCGAACGTGTAGCAGAAATATTGTTTGAATAACTTTTATACTTCAGAGTATATGTGAATGGCTTTGCAGATAGTAAATTTTTTCTGAAGAATTAGGCATCGCAGCAACGGGCAGATAAAATGGAAACATGCTACGTTCGAAAGCATTCATTGCTGGCGGTTCATGATGATGTTACAAAGAATCTAGAACTTCACAGGTATGGTTCTCTTCATAAAGTAGGTTTCTTCAAACAGAACGTAGTGACGTGGACACTGTCTGTAATATTTTCAATTTTTTAGAATGTCCTCAAGGGAATAAATATATATATTTTAAATATAAATATTAAATATTTGATTACAGTTTGATGCCACCCGTACTTTCAGTACAAGTATGGCATTTTCAGCATGGATATCGGTAGCCCAAATTTTGCAGGCCGACCATAGATACCGGGTGTGCGTCGGCAGGGGATCGAACCCCGGACCATGTGCATGGTCGGCGAGAGTCCTAACCACTGTGCCACCGACGCACGAATCGAAAGTCAACGTCGACAGCTGTACAAGTGAGAAAAAGAAGGAGGTCAGAATAATCCCCGAGAATCACAAATCGCCTTGAGGTGACAGAATCGACTAAATGATCAGCAGTTTCCTTTAAAGCACTGCGTAAAAGTGCACGTTGCAAACATCCAAAAATTAATTCAGGTAATTATCAATCCTCGATCAACTAATTAAATAATCTTGCGTAGTACATTAAGGTAGGTTCACACGTCTCAAGTTATTTTAAACCTTATTTGAGCCCCTTGTAGCAGTGACATCAAACAGCGTAAAGAGAATAAACGAAACTACCAACATACAGTTTAGTATGAAGCAAGACAGGTTATACTTTATGATTGCCTTAGTCGAAATAGTGGAAGCACATACTAAAAGGTTAAAGATGTCCACACTTAACTAACATTTACTCAAGGCAATAGAGTACATGTGGAAAGGATCTTTTTATTTTAGAACTGTTACTTGCTGTCAGAATGATGATTTCTTGATCCTATATGAAGCACAGTTCATGATGACAAGTAAAACTTAGTATGTCATAAGAAAGCCAGATGTATAGACATATACTACTGATATGTGTAATCCAATTTCTTCATGTTGTGTTTGCATTTTAAACAATAAATTCACCAGGATTATTACAGCATTGAGAAGGCATTTATTTTTACTCTAGGGACGCTTCAGCGCATTCACATCACTGCAGTATAGTAACTGTACCGCATCTGTATCCATGAAAACTTGACATAAATCAGATAGCGTAGAAAAATTCATATATTTCAGTACGGTGGAAGCTAATATATAATAAAAAATCAAATTCTCTCTCTCGTCAAATAAAACTTAATACCACTGACACCAAAGCCTGGTCGCTTCCACTAAATTCGTAGAAAGAGAAAGAAGGAAAACAGTCGGCTTATGCATACAACAATTTAAAATATGCCCATCCGTGATTATGGACTTTTCATTGTTGATTCATTTGTCCAATCACATTTACGTGCAATGAACTCTTACTCAACCTGACGTATTCTCGTGAACTGATATATGAATCTGAGCTATGGAGGCATGTAATGAAAGAACTTTATAATAATAACAACCAATTACAGCTGATAATTTACCCACCGAATTAATGTTTGATCAATTCTCAATGCTATTTGCACAGTGCAGCGCAATAAAGGACCACTCTACCTTCATGCAAATGTAAATTTTCAACTGGAATAAATGTCTCCACGAACGTCCCATAATCCAATGGAATCAAGGTTGGTTTTTTAAATATTATTAATTTTGGTTGATGCACAGTGGCTTATTCATTTCAACATCCATCGAATAGTGATATATGACAACCACCTGGGAACATAGAATTTACGGACACTTGTATTTCCACCAACAAGTTTCATGGAAATGTTACGACGTCACAATGAAGTCAAATACAAACCCTCAACAAACACAGATGGGTATTCACTGAAACAGTTTCTGATTCTATAAGCATGAGGCCTCGTTTTGTGTTGAGAGACCATGCATTGCTGCTACATTTGAAGTTCTTATCCAACTGTTTGAATATGATTAGTGTTAACTTTCCGCCTTCTTTCTTCAGAATATCCCCTTGTCTTGTTGGTTTCATTTGACATTTCATCTTCCTACTTTTACATACATGAAATGAAAAGTGGAGGCATGATCAGTTTTATTTTAAATTCACGTCAAATAATAACGCTTTTCAGATAATCTCTGTCTTGTAATATTAGTATTTAATCTCTCTCATGTACACAATCACCTTCAGGGTTAATCGGAGAATGATTTCTCATCAGGCGCGTGCCCTGCTGCCTACAGCATATTTATATGCATTGACCATCTCTTATTCCTTATTTCTCCTACTCTGTACCTATCAGAAGCTGAAAAGTTCAATGTTGGAGGACAGAAACTTGAACTGACGATATGAACTGACATAGATTCTAATCCCTTCAAATGACAATATTAGTTTGTTCTGGAAAACAACTTTCACTATCTTACACTTAGTAGTTTTCACAGACTAGAAATTTGTGACTTTTTCACTTGTCTTCCATTTGTATTTTCCAGTTGGGAAACAATGTTAATGAACATTAGAACGATAAATATGCAAAGAAGTACGCATAAAGTTTAATTAGATGTCCTTTCTAAAATTTTGATTAATTGGTGTATAATAATCTCCTAGGAAGAAAATGCAACATGTTAAAATTGACTCACTCAGGTCCATAGTTTCATGAGGTCAAACTTTACTCTTATGTTCCGAAAAGAAAGTAATAATAATATTAACATCAGATTAGTTATAAATTGACTGAAAATAAATGGCATGTTGCTAGGTTATTCAAACACATCAAAAAATAAATGTATATACAATTACCAGCTCACCAATAATCCCATGTCTTGTGAATGACTTAACATTATGCGGTTAACTTTCAATTTTATAAATTCTCACAACTGTGTAAGTGTAAAAACGCAATATTTGATAACCATGGTTAATGAAATTCCTATACTATCCTTTGCACTAATTCCACTTAGCTTTTGCCTATGAAGTTATTCAAAACAGCAGTGAAGCAGTATTTACGTACATTTATTCTAATTCATTTGAATGGCCTATCTACATATATCGTTTACTTTCAGTCTAAAAGGCATGTTACATTAGGCTCTTCAAATACAATAGATTAATTAAATGCATTGAAAGCATGAAACCTGTTACTATGCCACTTAAAACCATGGTGTTATAAGTACATTAGAATTAAAACATATGACTGACAGCGTGAGACAAGTTACAAGACTATTCAAACACATTAAAAAAAATTAGTCTAAATACTAGTTCACTCATAATCCTGTATATTTTGAATGACATAATAAGATGTTTGATGCGTCTAACATACAATCTTATAGTACTCCTGTCTTAAAGGCACTGACTTAGTTCTCACGAAAATCAATGAAACAAACCCATTCATTATCTCGTCACGCATGAATAATTAGAGAGCATATTCTCCTATCCTCAGTCCTATTGGTTGTTCCCCAACAAATGACACTGATTAACTTCACACTTTAACTAATTCTTTTGCTGGATTTATATGACGAATGACAAAAACTAATGGCATTGTTAGCTTTCAGTTTATCTGAATTTAAGATCATCACATTTTATTACAAGACTGTTATTGCAATTCATGTTCCTTCTTTGTGATCTTGGGGAAAACTTCTAGTCATAGTCAAGTATTAAAATTACTTGATGGGATTAATAGTTTAATTGTAGTTACAAGAGAAGTTACCTACTGCAGAACTGGAACTCATCACGTGATTACTGTTCATCCTTACAGTCAACAACACTTTGAGAGTAAGGGACAACAATCTTTTCTCAATTATGCAACATTGGGAATTCATTTTATTGGTTGTTCTACTATTATTATTGCTATGTTATCTGTCACTGTTTCGGTTTAGAACTTCTAGAATAGTATAAGAATACTGATATACGACTTGGCAATAAATTTATTGATAAAGTCTCTCCATTGTATATCTTGTTTTTAATGTCCCATTAGAAATGCACAATTTAGGACTCTAGGGATTTCTTCTACTTCCCTGTAGGTCAGTTTTTATTCTGCATGCACAAAAATCAGTTGGAAGATAATCTAAATACTAAAGATCACTGAACAACTGCTTCGTGTTAGTATTAGGGCTATTTATAATTGTGCACACGTGATTCTACTAGGGATCGAACTCAAAACCTCAAGGTTAGAAGCCTAGCACACTGAACGAATAATGGATTCCAACTTGTGGAGGAACAACTAATTCAGTCACTAAAAAGACTTTAAACAGGCAAGTACCATCATAGAAGGTTTATATGAATCTGGGCCACCTTTCTGCACATCTACATATTTGCATCTAATACATCATGTTTTAATTTTTAATTTTAACAAAATATGATCACAAATCGTATCAAATTCAGTAATGAATTCATTAAATGTTTTAAATCATATGACTTTCATGCATCTAATAAAACTAAGAGAAAACATCATGGTGGTTGGCGACGTGCTCTCAAACGGACACCATTATATCGCACAACTATTCCTGTTATTGTCAGTTCAAACTGCCGTTCACTTCCCAACAAAATTATGCATCTCCAGTCTTTCATAATGGATAAGATTTTATTTTGATAAATCACACAGTGTAGTACAGTTATATTAACTGATGACGTTTCGAGTACAAACTATTGCTCATAATCATATCATATCATAATCATATCCTAGCTGATTGTTTCCTCACTGTGTTAGAGAATAGACCTCTGAAAGTAATAATTAAGGAGTTGGATTTCTACTGTCGATATATGGATGATACATTTCTGGTTATGAAAAGTGAGGATGAATCGGTGAACATCCTTGAGAAGTTTAATGATACCCATTCAGCCATAAACTTTACGATGGACAAAGAAAGTTATGACAGTATCTCATTCCTAGATGTCTCCATGACAAGGGAAGATGACACACTAAGAAGGAGTGTGTTTAGAACACCTACAAAAACATATCAGTACACTCATTTTTTCAGTTTTGTACCTTTGAAATATAAACGTAGCCTGGTAAAGTGTCTGGTTCATAGAGCTAGGTTAATCTGTTCAAACAACTGCCTCAATGAAGAGCTTATGATTATTAGAGAATTGCCTAGGAAAAATGGTTATCCAGATAAGTTCATTGAGGAAAATATGAGTTCAACACCTAGGAGAGTCAGCATGGCAACAGTTCCGAAAAACCAACGTTCATAAAACTGCAGTTCCTCGATGACAACATCAGCGAAATAATAACACAACACCTGAAGAATGTAGTTAAAAGAGCTTATTATGCTGTAAAGGTACGTTGTCTTTTCATAACCACCCCTATTCTTCGTTCGAGAAATAAGGATAATCTACCTAAATTTGCCTCCTCTATGTGTACCTACCAGTGTAACTGCAGCTGCTGAACCAGCTATATCGGGCGTACAATTAGGCAGGTTAATCATAGTATTTCCGAACATCATCCAGCATGGTTAAGCAAGGGACAAACAAGACCTATTCTTAGCCCCATTTTAGCACACATTATAGATAATGAGAATAAAATTAACGTTAATACAGCATTTAAAATTATTCATCGCATTCCTACTAATCTCAATTTTGCTTTACGAGTTCGTTCTCTACATACAGCTGAAGCAATAGAAATCCACCTGAAGAAGACAAACCTGTGTTTTCAGAAGAAATTTGTACAGCCACTTTCCTTACCTTGGCCATCGTTACATGAATGCAAAAACCGAACTACTTTGCCCCCCTCCCTCTAATCCTTTAAAAATTATAATTGTCCAAATTATTTTAATTTTTTCTGACTACTTCGTCTTTTATTGCATGTTATCTTTGTAAAAATTATTTTATTCTTATTACCAACTCAGCCTTAGCTACAAGCTATCATTGTTCGAATCGTTTTATTTTCTTTAACAATCCGTTACGTAACCAATCTGTGCACACGCTTATTCCTTAATCACTATTCAGTTTTCCAAAATGATGCATTACGCAATCCATGTGTTGCAACCATTTCTACTTTTTAATTGTGCATATTAATTTTCTTCGTTAATTATCACCCCATTGACATGTTGACATTGACTAATTATTGTTAACAAACATATCAGTGCACTTGATTGGTAAATTGTTGTGTATTGTAATAAAAATGCTATAGATATTAGAGTAGAGCCAGAGATGAGGATTTAATTGAGAAGTAAATATTCTTTCGCTCACCCCTTCTGCATTCCAACTTGTAACAACTCGGGATATAGCACCACCACTAGCCAAGTCTATTTCAAAGTAATATGAAAAGTTGTACCTGCTTCCAGCGTATAAAACTGGTAAAATTAATCGGTGATTTTCCTATTCGCCTGTATTTGCTGAAAGCCGATCGAAGATGTCGTAACTGTTTGCCTTTTGGAAGTTTTATTTACCGTAGATATTACATAAATTCTTCATTTGAAAAGTTGTATCAAAAGTTGTGAATAAGCTTTGACCTTAATAGAACCTTTTCATCATATAAAGTGTATCTACTTCTCTCTGAACAGATTTATGATAAATATTTTCAGTGACACTAAATGATCTCTGTTTCATCTAAGATACAACTTGTCTTTGAAATCAAATCGTCTACTCAGCTTGTCAGAATATGAATTTTCAAACGATAAAGTATGTTAATAAACATTTGGTTAACTTAACTAGAAACCACTTCTTATTTTAAACAGGAGCCTTGAGTATGCAGACAAACAACAACTAATACCTGTAGCACAAGAGGTGATGGTTATGGCCCATTAGCCTACTGGATAACTTTTTGGCATTTTCAATGATAAGTGCCCAGTTCTGATGTCAGTAGGTACACAACCACTCAGTGGGGAGTCAGGTACGTCCAGTAGACGAGTCCCGAATGTGACGAAATGTGCACCCTGGACTCCACCGCTACCTATTGTCAACCAAATTAATAACCTTTGAGTAATACAACTGAACTGTTAGAAATGATTGCTGTCAGCTATTTATTGAAACTCGAATGTCATAAGATATTTTTTGCCAGAAAAATTCTGAGTGAGACAATTGATATTAAGGAAATAAACATTTAAGGCTAGTAAGGCTACTTGTGGAATCTTAACGGATGTAATGAGCTGCATCGAAGATCTGTCATTCATTTGTAAAATATAAAGATAAAATTAACAAAAGATACCACTCAGCAGGATGCAGCCAGACAAATGCAACAAAAACACTCATACCTCAAGAGATATAAAAAAACGATCTGATTATCAGTTTTCAATTGTTGTAACGCTTATCTAAGCTTGATAAAATCGTCATGTAATCTTTCAAAGGTATATCACTGAAAAAGAAATATGTGGGAAAATTATATATTCTTGTATGTACACTTGATGACTTGATAACGAAATATCACACCTGACATTAATTTAAAGCAAATTACTTCAAAAGCTTGATAAACAAACTTCTAGTATAAAACTTGAACAGGCTAGAGATATGTTAAAAAAAAAGGTTAACTTTTGTGACTCACCATATCAAAATCCACCCTAAAATCTCACTTGTAATTAAATAGGAATGGTGATAAGACAGAGACTTAGACAAAAGATGCGTGGTAAGACAGTGTGGTGTGTATGTTGTGATAATAATAATAATAATGATAATATTTTCAAGAGTTGGTTTGTGGGGAATAGATTTGTTTTCTCGAGTTTGACCACGGACTGATATCAGTTAGGGAACCAATGAAACCAGCAGAGAGTACTGGACAGTTATTTCAACTCAGTTTGGGAATCATCAGCAGTACGCACCCACCACCAAGGTTCGAACTCAGGACGTTCCGGTTACAAAGCAAGCCTGCATACCTTTCAGCCACCGGGACTCAATTCAATGGTCAGCCCATGAATTCTAACTTCAACCAGTGAAGTCCATCCAATCAAGTGTGAGGATGAATTTCCCGCCTATGACATGGGTTGGTGGTCACTCTAAATCACGAATTGATAGAAGTTAGAATTCATGGGCTGGCCACTGAATTGAGTCCCAGTGGCTGAATGGTATACTAGCTTGCCTTGTAACCGGAAGGTCCTGAGTTCGAACCCTGGCGGTTGGTGCATACTGCCAATGATTCCCAAACTAGGATGAAACAGTTGTCCAGTACTCTCTAGTGGTTTTCAATGGTTCTCTAACTGAAATCAATCCATGGTCAACTCGACAAAATAATGATAATAATAATGGCAACTAGTGCTTCGAATTGAACAGTTTTAAAGCTTTAATTACAGACACGTTAAAGATGTATTTTTTCACCAAACGGAGCCACTACTTTCATGATATTATACTCAGTTTATTTGGGTTAGATAAGTTTCAGTTATGAATAGATTGACGTCATACAGGAGTAAAACATAACAATAATGAGTTGTGTTAAGATGTTATATACATTGGCAGCAAGTTGTGCTTATTAGCACTCATAAGCGAAGCGTATCTGAAAAGTAGAAGGAAATCATGTCATCTCGATGATGCGAACTCCAGTCATCTAGTGCTTCAGTCGTAGAAATCATTTCCTACGAGGTTAAGCATACTATCTACGTCTGCACCTTCCTTTCGATTGCCTCAGCTCACTTAATACCAAATGACTGTTTTTCGTATATAAATATACATATATATATACATCACTTACTTATCAATACATATTTAGGAGAGTATGAAAAGTCAAGAATGCGTCAGTATAGGTCAGTGTCCATTTATGCTTTAAGATTATAAACTAAAGCTTGATTTTTATTTTTATTTTTTTTATTTTGATTACAGCTTGATGCCACACCGTATTTTCAGTACAAGTATGGAATTATCAGCATGGATATCAGTAGCCCAAATTTTGCAGGCCAACCATAGATATCGGGTGTGCGTCGGCCGGGGATCGAACCCCGGACCATGTGCATGGTCGGCGAGCGTCCTAACCGCTATGCCACCGACGCACAAATGGATTACGAAAGAGAGGCTGATGTAATAAGAAATGATTTTGAACAGGTAAAACAGGTTTGGTAAGGCTTCAAGAAATTTAACTTTCTGACAGAAAGATATTTTATATATGGGATTTCATGTGTTTTTAAAAATCAGCTTTATTATCCACCTCTATGACACGTTTTTCCATAGTTGACATTTGGCATCTCTTTCCTCAGTATGATGATGAGTAAAAATGATTCCATTTAAACCTGCAACCCTGTAAGATTGTGCTATGTGACTATAAACTTCAGGCATGTGGATTAGTCCTTCCCATGTTTGCCTAGCCGTACATACATGCAAAGTGATAAACAGTGTACTTAGCGATCCGGCTTTGACTAATATACAACAAACATCTTTTTCTTTGCGTGAAAGTTCCGAATGAATGTATTCCACTTAACTCACAAATTTTTAATAGTAACAATAATAGTCATAATAACATAGACATAGCAATACCAAGACATAATTTGTCTGAATCGTAAAATGTAATCGCTCAACACATCTCGAACAGTCTGATCACACACGGAATTGTCATACAAATACATATGAAATTAATAAAGAGTTAAAAGGTGAGAAAATAGACTTAGATGAAGAAGTTACAAGGACATATTGAAGGTCAAAATAACAATGAAGATGATAAAACCAAATAACACGAGGTAATAGTACATCTACCCTGACTGGTATCAAAACAAAGTTTACCAAGGAATGTGGTTTAGTGTGACGACGAATTGCTTTTGAACGCATGGATGTGATTTAAACTGCTTATCGCCACCTAGGGCTTCCACAAACTTTAGGATACGCCCTCCCCAAACACGTGTAGACATCAATTTTATGTCCTGTTTGTATAATATGTTTCGCAATAAACAGCTTGTTGTTCATCCTGTATGTGCATGAATGGTTGAGACTGACCAGTGTCTGTACAAGAAGAGAACTTGGAAGAATGTATGTTGATTACGTATACTATCCTGCAACCGCAAATGTGGCTATTTTACGTGAACCAGCAGACATTTAGAAATCCTAATGAGAAAAATAAATAGTTGAGGTATCCCGCATTCTGAGCTAACCAGTACGAACAACTAAGTGTAACTCAATGACGTAACGAATGGTGCTCACATACCTTCAGCCTAACCAGTCAACTTAGACAGTTGGAATTGGCACTTAATGTAGGCTATGCCTAGTAACTTCAAGTAAGCGTTTACCGCTACAAGGTCAACTTGTACAGAAAGTTCGGCAATGAAGTCAGAGTGCTCAGTGCTGAAGTAATAGGAATGCAATAATTCGAAAATCTTGAATGCAACATTCCCGAATGAATCAGAGGAACAATAGTGCATATTCTGCATTTTGTGAGACAGCCCAGGACACTCATCGTTTCCACATTGACGAACAGCATCTCCCTTTGATGAGCTAAATGGTTAAATTTGTGCGTTCTTGGAATTTCTGATAATAATCTGGGAACTGTACAAGACCAAAAAGTGTCGACTATCCATACGATTTCTTAGACAACCAAAATGTTATGTGACTAAATTCAGTTCACTCAACAAGGACACCGCACAATCCTTTCCCGTGGAAAGCATCACGGGTAATGTCACCACTTTGACTACCAATAAAATGCGAAATGTATTCTATTTAAATTGAATTGGATTAATTTTGTTGACACAGCGGTTACTCTGAGGCAGGCAGATGTAGATGACTGAGTGAGATAAGGAGTGTCAGTTTAGCACATGCTGTGTATGAGTGCGTTTTTGTTGTACAGCTGTACAGATGAATATTGTGGCATACTGATGTGTGATGGATGCTTGCTGGATGGGGATGAATTAGCGCTGACATATATTTGTATTTCACAAATATGCATGTTTATGTGTTTTCATTTTCGGATGAACAGTACTCACATCTCGATGGTGGGCACAGTCAGCCTCGCTCTCTGCACCTGTTACTAAATCTGACTCCTCTTGAAAGTAACGCAGTTCTCTAAATTCTGCATTAAGAGGTGAATATGAGCTAGGTTCAAAACAAAATAGGGTAGGCCGCATCCCTGTGGGCGTAGCCATGTGTTGTAGGCGTTCACCTAGTTCAAGAATCGCACCCTATATCAAGGATGGTGTCATCCTGTTGCATCTCGCAAGCTACGGGATGGACATCATAGTCCATTTCACAGGCTCCAGCCCTGATTACGTTATGTGACCACAGGATGCTATCTGTGTTCGAAGTAATTGGTCATCAGTTAAGACGGTCAAATTTTCATTATAATGAAGGTTTTTGTATTTCACAATGAATGAAAAACAAAACGATGTTGTTTTAACAGTCAGATTTTCTCTGTGGGCATTCAGATTGATAAGACGAGGAATATGTAAAGTATTTATGATACTTGTGAGTGATAAATTTAAATGAATGCTTCAAGTTTATTCACGGGATACTCATACTACTTAACGCTAATCAGTAGTGTGAAAATAACTAAGAAATTAGTTAACATTCATAAGACCAACTTACTGTACTGCCAATCAACAACATCAAGTTCACTTCGTCTGTATGTGTCTGAGTGTAGATGCTTCCATATGGGTTAATATATATATAAGAATTATGCTTGAGCTGGATGTGATCAAATATGAATATGGTTCAGTGACAAGACAAGTTCTAATATTCACAAACGATATGGTTCCAGCGGTTCTCTAACCAACGTCAGCTCATGATGAAATCCTGTAACTAATTTTAAAATCATCTATATATTTTGTGGTGAGAGCTGGCTGCTAGCCAAAGTTGGTAGACAGTAATTGACGTCAATGTTTATGTCCCTAATATTGGTGGTGAAAAAATGAGAACAAAGGCTTCGCTTAGGCGGATACAGTTAGCATATGGATGATCTGACACAGACACAAAGAGATGAAAGATTAACTTTCAGTGAGAAACAACCAATCAAAAGACTGTATTTTCTACTAACAATAATCTACAATAATGTACATTAAAATCTATAAATATGCTTTGCTTTCTTTAATAAACGATCTGTTGCCTGGCCCTTGTCTTCTTTTGTTACATTTTACTTCAAATGGTCAACAACAGGTGACAGAGACTGTCTATTCACATAGAATCCAAGAATTGAAGATGATTTGAAGATCTGTTGACAATTTCTTAATGAAGGTCCATATTCAGAAACAAAATAAGGAGATTCGTCAACACTGACGGTCCAACGTGTGACAAAGATGAGGAGTAGAAAACGCTGAGTGAAGAGACGAAGTCTCGTTGACAAAACCTGACATATAGGATGAGAAAACGAACCAAAGTAATGTGAGCAGAATTCGGTCTCCGTGGTGGAATACAATTTCATACTGTAATATTCGATGTAAAATTCCATTGAAACTATGAGTTTCATCAATCACATACAGCGAACAACAGTGCCTGCTTGAGTATACGGTGTACTGGAGTCAAACTGAGGAGTAGTGTAATGAGTTAGAATAATGTAAATGTTTTGCAGAAGTGTACACTCTGTATTTACCACTGCCGTGTATAGAAGTTGTCATACACACAGTTATCACTTAACACCAGATTTACTTGACTACACAGTTAGTCCTACAGAATTTGAACTGAAGTGTATGTTGGAAAACACGAGCGGTAGTCAAAATAAAGAGAATTCTAGATGGATTGTGGTGTGATGACGACACCAATTGGTTAGTTGTCATCACACATGACACCGAGTTGTTGTTGTTGTTGTTGACTGATCACTGTGAAACATTCTCGCATAGGTGCATCTGAAACTTCCTATCAATTTCTACAGCAAAACAAACGATTATTATTAGAATTTCTGTTTATACATTTCAACTATTCAGTTGGGCACATTTATTGATGGTCACTTGTCAGCATTTTCAAGAACC
The DNA here is from genome assembly GCA_944472155.2 of Trichobilharzia szidati. Classification (NCBI taxonomy): domain Eukaryota; kingdom Metazoa; phylum Platyhelminthes; class Trematoda; order Strigeidida; family Schistosomatidae; genus Trichobilharzia; species Trichobilharzia szidati. The sequence goes on from CALYDE020000734.1 coordinate 720,397, forward strand.
ACTTCATAATAATTGAAGAATTACACATCTGAATGGTGTTCTAGATGAATTCATATGCAGTCAACTGGAGATGAAACTGATAACAAGAACAATTGTTTTGTTACGTCAACTCACTTTGACGTCTCATACAATGATAACCATACACGAGTTGACGATTTTAAACATTATCAATGTATACACGATGGTGACTTCAATGTTAATCGACCTTGAGAATGCAAGAATTTGTGACAGATCCTGCGATTTTTGCAGTATATCATAGAGACGTTGAATTATTGGGTACACTTTAGCAGGACGGAGTAATAATACAGCCCAATAGTCAAAACGTACTGACTATTTCATGTTACTTAATTCAATCAAATGAATGTGTATACATGCAGGAGCGTCTACTGATATTGTCTACTTTGTTCGCAAATTCATGACAAGTTAACGAGTAGCATCAAACTATTGGAGGTTAGGTTGTGTTTCATTAATATTGTGATATTCTATTAACACTCAACTTCTTGTCATACTAAATACTGTCTTCCTTCCTATTCTCTTTCAATCATTCCACTCACGGCCATAGCACCTACTTAGTAGATTTATTGTTGTAATTCCTACTGCTATTGCTTGTGTTTGGATTAATCAATCAGTTAGTAAATAAACAATACACAGAGTGATGTTGATGTTTAAGTACACACCTTAAAATCAATATCGTTTAGAGTAAGGACGGTAATTTAGGCGTATTAATAACTACAAAATTGTTTAATGCGTTAGCCAAACAATAACTAGGTGTACAACCAACGGCGAATGTATTTCATTGGTTGATATATATTAAAAGGGCCTAACCGACTAGTGCCTTTGAAACCCAGTTAAGAGTAGGATGTTGATATTACAGATGGAAACGGAAATCGTCACTTATAAATGATAAGTGTTTTGTTTAGCTTTACGCGATATCTTGTCTCACCTTCTCTTCGGTATAAAAGGGAAATTTGTGACCAGAATGAAATGTCATTTATTGTCTTAGGAATGGCATTGAATACGTCAAACATTACAGGTTGTAGATTTGGTGAAGTTAAACTACCATTTGGCCTCGAGCAAAAGAAATCAGCAGTGATTTTCAAGTGGTTGTTCATTGTTTGAATGCGTAATAAAGCATTTCGAGAGGAGAAATTAAGTTAAGTATTACTGATGAATACTGTTCAGGAAGTCATCTAGAAAAGCGCCTTAAAACTAAACCCTAATCGTAAATGATATTTATTTAGGTGAGTTCGGTACTGATGAAAGGAACTGATAATTAATCATACGTGTAAGAAAATCGTAATTTGTTTGACATGTTGACACTTTCTTGTATACTTCTTTCATAGGTAGGCTCATTTTTTCACCCAAATTTGCTTTTCTGACGAGATCAATCGATTTAAGGTGATTTTTGAGTTAGATCTCATGGGGGCCAGTTGTTTAGTCTCCCCGAGTATTGCAGTTTACGAGTTCTACATATTGTCGTTTTACACCGTGTCGTATTTCACTGTCCAGTATTTCTGAAGTATTTCACAGAAGTATGTACCAAATCAAATATTTTTGTGCTACACGGAGGTTGAATTCACTGGGATCCTATTGATCTGTCACCCACTTGAGGGTAACCGAGAGGAGATTGTTACTTTTTAAAATTTGTGTATGTTGCTTACAGTTCACCATTTTGGATATTTGTATTTCAAAGTATTATGACATGAAACTGACAGAAGTTATTCATAAGGAAGCCATGTACTTGTTAGTTTCCTTAAATACTGACTCCTGAACTGTCGCATTGAAGTTAAGATTTCCGATACATTCTATTACTATGTGACAATGAATGGTCACCTTTGTGAATAGTAACTTGCTGTATCATCATTCCTACTTGTCAAGTTGTAATCAAAGAAACTTCTGAATATCAGACATTTCTCAGTAGTTTACGCTATCTTTAAAAGATTTTCTTTTTCGTGCCTCAAATGACACTTACATTCTTTACTAATTATAACCCCATTACGTAAATCTCACTGATATAATCATCTATTCCATTTCAAATGATGCTATATCACTGCTAGTTTTTACTTGGCTTTACGTTTGCCCTTAAGCTTTCATTTTCTCCTCAGATAATCTCCTTCAAGTCGCCCTAGGACACCCAACTCTTTATTTCTAATTCGAGTTCTACTATCCAATCAACTTCCATTTCCGTTTGCATTTACATTGGGTCATCAAGTTAAGGTAAGAGAAAATGTCGACTTCATGTCGCATTGCTGTTTCCTGCACCTCTTTTCCTCTTTTTAAACATTCACTGTTATTTTTCTGTTCTTTACTAATCTTTCCAGTCTAACGGACCTATGTCCTCTGATTTCTTATTACATTTATGTGATTCATAGCGTTAATGTATTTAAAATAATGGAGGAGATTCATAGCTCAGAATGCAAACGGAAGTTATTCATGTAATTAAGGATACATGAGTCAACCAAGAGTTCTCTTTTCACAATTTCACTTCAAATCATCACAGTTATTTACTAATTTCGATTATGATTACTGATGGAAACTGAATGCTGTAGAGTATGTGCGCTCCACTGCAAGCCTTTTTACCACCGTTTTTTTTGAAAGCAGCTTAACACGATGATGTTGAAGTTTATCTTCCCTTCAGGAGAATAGTTTCGAAAGCTTATCAGATACTGTCATGACTCAATTCACCGCTACATCTGAAAACAATGACTCTAAGATTTTTTCCTTGAAATAGCTGTGTCGTAAATTTGATACTTATCTGATCAAAACTCTGACCATGAACATCTTCCACAGTATCAATCCGAGTCAATCTCCTCGGTGTAGCCTATTCTAGAAACAGCATATCAATAGTGAATATTGTATTCTGTAGGCTATTAGTAAGCATGCATTAAGAATTCACTCGGTCATAAGATGTTTGTAAGGTGTTCTGAACATAATGATGTAAAATGATTGATGTTGTGTGTGCTGTTTGTGAATGTGGAATAAATGACGCCTTACTAATATTTTTCAGATGTGAACAGAATGCAGAATTGGCATTTCATCAATTTTCTATATTTAACTATTATCTGATGATTTCCAGCTACTTCAGAGGGCTCTTCACACATGTCTATAAGTCATTTCTGAAGGTTTCTGATTTAACTTGTCATTCAATTCGTCCAAATGTAATCACAATGTCTAAACATCTACATGAATTGCTCATTTTCTCTACTGAATCTTCAACTATGTTGTGACTACAAATATAAAACAGCAACATCTTTAACTGTGATTTCCGTCGTTATGGAAAATCCACGAATAAGACGACAGCCTGGTGTAGTTCATCTGTGTGAATTTTCCAAAACCGACTCCAATATACAAGCCAAGAAAATTATTCGCTTATGTAGTAGAGGACAAAGTGAACAAAATATTCGAGGTGAATCAAAGAAACTGAACAGTTGCAGGTTCAGAAATATCTCAAACATTCATTCATAATGAGGTCACTTTTCGATGAATCTTGAACAGATCCAAGCAATAAATTGCATGCATTATTTGGAGAAGGCATTGTTCAGAATCATCCTTGCCAGTACTTAATGTTGATAACACCAATTCAAAAGCGCTCCCTAGCGATACCGTAAGGCGAAACCATATACAGTGTTCATCTGAGTCAAAATACCATCTGCATTGACCGCAACAGCGAATACGCAGAAAAAAAAACAGAGTAACATCGTCAGTTCTGTAAAATTGAGGTAAAATAATGTGAGCATCAAGTATTTATAAAATCGAATATTTCAAACTCACTTAATATGAATATAAATTTCATACATATTTACAGATTCAGATATCTGAAGTTTCAGCTTGAACGATGATATTAAAAAAAGCTTATGATACACACCCTAAAGATTTCACAAATCTCTATACATCATAAACAAAAGAAACCGTCATTCTTATATCTCAACAAAACAGTCATCATTGTTTATCAGTCAATATTTCCGCCAAAGAGATTTACGCATTTCTATTGAGAATATGAAACATCGATTCGAGAATAGAATGTAAACATTATGTACTTCTGTATAAACTAGTCTCATTCTTTATAAAATTGTTCAATGTATCACTCACTGTGTTGTACCAAGTAAAAATACTCTGGTAGAATGTGAAAGCTTCTATTCAATTTCTTAGCTTTTTGTTGTTGATTCTCGATTGTAGAATTCATTCACAGTTAGAAAACACCGTTAGTAAGACGAGCTGCTTACCGACCACTTTATCATTTTGATTTGTGATAAAATCTACTTCGAAGGTGAATGCAATTTAAGGTGCACCGTCACTGCTGGATATCTTTACCAACTGATGTAGAACTTATCGCTTCTTGTTAATACGCACTGTTCCCAATGTCTTATACGCAAGTTTCCTTTCAATGTATATTACTAATGAGCTTGACTGCTAACATAAATCTAATTTCAATATTTGTTTAACGCTTTCATGAAGTTTATTACCAATGACAACAAAGTTTGCTTTGCCTCCAGTCCTCGAATTTTCATCTGAAGACCTAGAATGGAATACAAAACCAATTAACAACAAAGATACACTATCTGCTGGGAAATAAATTCTAAACTGGTAATTATAACGTGACACAAGATGATTAGTTCTTCATTCGAAAACGATTCCGGTTTATTGATTTTGTTCACATTCCCAGAATATTTGAGTTAGCAAGTTTGTTCCTGTTATATTGGTAGTAAGAAAACCTACAGTTTTGACTATGAAGTGATTGATTTCGGGATTGTTGACGGCTAGGAATGATTATCGTTTTTAGTTATTCCTACTTCATTCTTGATTCTGTCAAGGTTTTCTTCACTGATATATGTACTTATACTATCTCTCCTAATTGAATTCACTTAAACTTTAAGGCGGATAGTCGCGTAGCAAATATTTAATTGTAATCCGTTTACAGAAGAACACAGCTAAGTTCAGGACTCACCCCTAGAGAGTGAAAGCCTGTGCTTGGAATCAGTAACTTCAGTAAAATCATTTTAACCATCATTCTGTGAATAGAATATGTCATTTCACATAGCCCTACTTGATTCTTATCCTCTACTCGCATACATATCTGTATCTATGGTCATCTGAAAACTCGTGAACCGTTTCAAGTGCGTCGGTGGCGCAGTGGTTAGGAAACTCGCCGACCATGCACATGGTCCGGGGTTCGGTCACCTGCCGGCGCACACCCGATATCTATGGTCGGTCTGAATTTGGGCTACCGATATCCATGCTGAAAATTCCACACTTGTACTGAAAATGCGGTGTGGAATCAAGCTGTAAATCAAAATAAAAAAAATAAAATAAATTTTCTCCACTGAATCTTCAATTATGTTGTGACTATAATTATCACACAGCATCATCTTTAACTGTGATTTCCGTCGTTATGGGAAATCTACGAATAAGACGACAGCCTGGTGTAGTTCATCTGTGTGAATTTTCCAAAACCGACTCCAATATACAAGCCAAGAAAATTATTCGCTTATGTAGTAGAGGACAAAGTGAACAAAATATTCGAGGTGAATCAAAGAAACTGAACAGTTGCAGGTTCAGAAATATCTCAAACATTCATTCATAATGAGGTCACTTTTCGATGAATCTTGAACAGATCCAAGCAATAAATTGCATGCATTATTTGGAGAAGGCATTGTTCAGAATCATCCTTGCCAGTACTTAATGTTGATAACACCAATTCAAAAGCGCTCCCTAGCGATACCGTAAGGCGAAACCATATACAGTGTTCATCTGAGTCAAAATACCATCTGCATTGACCACAACAGCGAATACGCAGAAAAAAAAACAGAGTAACATCGTCAGTTCTGTAAAATTGAGGTAAAATAACGTGAGCATTAAGCAGTTGTAAAATCAAATATTTCAAACTCACTTAATATGAATATAAATTTCACACATATTTACAGATTCAGATATTTGAAGTTTCAATTTAAACGATAATATTAAAAAAAGCTTATGATACACACCCTAAAGATTTCACAAATCTCTAAACATCTCAAAGAGAAGAAACCGTCATTCTTATATCTCAACAAAACAGTCATCACTGTTTATCAGTCAATATTTCCGCCAAAGAGATTTACGCATTTCTATTGAGAATATAAAACATCGATTCGAGAATAGAATGTAAACATTATGTACTTCTGTAAAAGCTACTCTCATTCTTTACAAAATTGTTCAATGTATCACTCACTGTGTTGGTTGCATCAAGTAAAAATACTCTCGTAGAATGTGAAACCTTCTATTCAATTTGTTAGCGTTGTGTTGTTGATTCTCGACTGTAGAATTCTTTCACAGTTAGAAAACACCGTTAGTGAGACGAGCTGCTTACCGACCAATTTATCATTTTGATTTGTAGTAAAATCTACTTCGAAGATGAATGCAATGCTCGGCATCTATAAAGTTAGCTTTAACAGAGCTGTGAATATTCCTTCTTTGTCAACTGCTTAAGTGCATACGATGATGTAAGGAAATCCGTTGATGAACATGCCTAATTATACACCCAATTTAACTTACTTCGCCAGAGTAATCAAACCGAGAGGGGAGGTTCTTATTAACGAAATGTAAATTTGGTATGATCTTGAAGAGGTAGTGTAACTCTTCCACTCGAAATACTGTCTTCACTGCATTCACAAAGCATCCTGTTGTTATTTCACAAATGAACACAGAACTTAAAGGATCACACAATCACAATACCTTTAACCATCAATAACAGACAATAAATTTGAGATTTCGGATTATGAAGTAGAATAAAACCAGAAATTTTATTCCAATATGCATATTTCTGATCAATTTTGATATTAAGATTTGTGAACTCTTTGCAATACAACGGGATTGCTCATTCTTTTGTTGCATGTAGAATGCACTAAGAGCTGGTTCATTTGATGCTTTGGAATATACATCGCCTTGTTATCGGTCACATGAATCAGAGCGAAATCCTGAACTATACTACCCCACTGTTTCATTGCTTTGATTTTATTTGTAAAGCACATGAATCGGTGGACGAGTTTGCAGATGACCATAGATACTGATAAGTATGCGCGTAGACGATAAGAATCAAGTAGGCCTTTGTGAAACAACATTTTCTATTCACAGAATGATGTTTGAAATAATTTTACTGAAGTTATCGGTTCCAAACACAAGCTTTCACTCTTTAGTTGTGCGACCTGAACTTGAATGAGTGTTTTTCTGTGAACGAATTAGAATTAGGTATTTGCTGTGCAACTATCAGCCTTAAAGTTTAAGTAAATTCTGGTAGGAAAGACAGTATAAGTAAACATATCAGTGAAGAAAACCTCGACAGAATCAAGAGAGTAGAAATAATAATAAAAAACGATGCGCCCTCTTAGTCTTCTACAATCCCGAAATCAATCACTTCATAGTCAAAACCGTAGCCATACTTACGGCCAGTATAACATGAATAAACCTGCTAATTAGAATATTCTGGGAATGTGAACGAAATCAATAAACCAGAATTGTTTTTGAATGAAGAACTAATCGTCCTGTGTCACGTTATAATTACCAGTCTAGAATATTTTTCCCAGCAGACAGTGCATCTTCGTTGTTAATTGGTTTTGTATTGCACTCGAGATCTGCAGATGAACATTTGAGTATTGGACGCAAACCAAACTTTGGTGTCATGGGTAATAAACTTCATGAAAGCATTGAGAGCAAAGATTATCACGGATAGTTATCGAAAAAACAATAAAATGAGATCTATGTTAGCACTCAAGCCAATTAGTAATACATTGAATGGAAGGAAACTCGCATATCAGTCAGAGGAGAACTGGATATTATCAAGACGCGATGAGTTCTACATCAGGTGGTGGCGATATCCAGCAGTCACAGTGGACCTTAATTTGCGTCAATCTTCAAAGTACATTTTATCACAAACCAGAATGATAAAATGACGCCTAAACAGCTCGTCTCACTAACGGTGTTTTCTAACTGTGAATGAATTCTTCAAGGGAAAATCAACAACACAATGCTAACAAATTGAATAGAAGGTTTCACATTCTACCAGAGTATTTTTACTTGATGCAACACAGTGAGTGATACATTGAACAATTTTATAAAGAATGAGAGTAGTTTTTACAGAGGTACATAATGTTTCAATTCTATTCTCGAACCGATGTTTTATATTCTCGATAGAAATGCGTAAATCTTTTTGGCAAAAATATTGACTGATAAACAATGATGACTGTTTTGTTGAGATATAAGAATGACGGTTTCTTTTGTTTATGATGTTTGGAGATTTGTGAAATCTTTAGGGTGTGTATCATAAGGTTTTGTAAATATCATCGTTTAAGTTGAAACTTCAGACAACTGAATCTGTAAATATGAATGAAACTTATATTCATATTAAGTGAGTATGAAATATTTGATTTACAAATACTTAATACTTACATTATTATACCTCGATTTTACAGAACTGACGATGTTACTGTGTTTTCTTTTCTGCATATTCGCCCTTGTGGTCAATGCAGATAGTATTTTGACTCAGATGAACACTGTATATGGTTTCGCCTTGCATTATCGCTAGGGAGCGCTTTCGAATTGGTGTAATCAACATTAAGTACTGGCAAAGATGATGCTGAACAATGCCTTCTCTAAACAATGCATACAATTTATTGCTTGGATCTTTTCAAGATTCATCGAAAGGCAACCTCATTATGAATGAATGTTTGGGATGTTTCTTAATCTGCAACTGTTCAGTTTCTTTGATTCACCTCGAATATTTTATTCACTTTGTCCTCTACTACATAAGCTAATATTTTTTGGTGACTAGTATATTGATGTCGGTTTTGGAAAATTCACACAGATGAACTACTCCAGGCTGTCGTCTTATTCGTAGATCTCCCATAACGACGGAAATCACAGTTAAAGATGCTGCTGTGTGATAAATATAGTCACAACATAATTGAAGATTCAGTAGAGAAAATAAGCAATTCATGTAGATTTTTAGACACCGTGATTACATCCCGACGAATTGAATGACAAGTTAAATCAGACACCTTCAGAAATGACTGATAAACATGTTAAATATAGAAAACTGATGAAATGCCAGTTCTGGATTCTGTTCACATCTGAAAAATATTTGTAAGGCGTCAATAATCTCCCATTGACAAACAGCAGACACAACATCAATCATTGTACATCATTATGTTCAGAACACCTCACAAACATCTCATAACCGGGTAAATTCACAATGCATATTTACTAATAGCCTACGGAATACAATATTCACTATTGATATGCTGTTTCTAGAATAGGCTACACCGAGGAGATTGACTCGGATTGATACTGTGGAAGATGTTCATGGTCAGAGTTTTGATCAGATAAGTATCAAATTTACGACACAGCTATTTCAAGGAAAAAATCTTAGAGTCATTGTTTTCAGATGTAGCGGTGAATTGAGTCATGACAGTATCTGATAAGCTTTCGAAACTATTCTCCTGAAGGGAAGATAAACTTCAACATCATCGTGTTAAGCTGCTTTAAAAAAAACGGTGGTAAAATGTGATGCAGTGGAGCACACATACTCTTCAGCATTCAGTTTCCATCAGTAATCATAATCGAAATAAGTAAATAACTGTGGAGATTTGAAGTGAAGGTTGTGAGAAGAGAACTCTTGGTTGACTCATGTATCCTTAATTACATGAATAACTTCCATTTCCATTCTGAGCTATGAATCTCCTCCATTATTTTAAATACATTAACGCTATGAATCACATAAATGTAATAAGAAATCAGGGGACATAGGTCAGTTAGACTGGAAAGATTAGTTAAAAAACAGAAAATAACAGTGAATGTTTAAAAAGAGGAAAAGAGGTGCAGGAAACAGCAATGCGACATGAAGTCGAGAGTTTCTCTTACCTTAACTTGATGACCCAATAAATATCCAAACGGAAATGGAAGTTGATTGGATGGTTGAGTGACATCTAGTAGAACTCGAATTAGAAACAACGAGTTGGGTGTCCGAGGGTGACTTGAAAGAGATCATCTGAGGAGAAAATGAAAGCTTAAGGGCAAACGTATAGCCAAGTAAAAGCTAGCAGTGATATGGCATCATTTAAAATGGAATAGATGATTAGACCAGTGAGATTTACGTAATGGGGTTATAATTAGTAAAGAATGTAAGCGGCATTTGGGGCACGAAAAAGAAAATCTTTTAAAGATAGCGTAAACTACTGAGAAATGTCTGATATTCAGAAGTTTCTTTGATTATAACTTGGCAAGTAGGAATGATGATACAGCAAGTTACTATTCACAAAGCAGACCATCGTCTCATAGTAATAGAATGTATCGCAAATCTTAACTTCAATGCAACAGTTCGGGGGTCAGTATTTAAGGAAACTAACAAGTACATGGCTTCCTTATGAATAACTTCTGCCAGTTTAATGTCATAATACTTTGAAATTCAAATAACCAAAATGGTGAACTGTAAACAACACACACACAAATTTTAAAAAAGTAACGATCTCCTCTCGGTTACCCTCAAGTGGGTGACAGATCAATAGGATCCCAGTGAATTCAACCTCCGTGTAGCACAAAAATATTTGATTTGGTACATACTTCTGTGAAATACTTCAGAAATACTGGACAGTGAAATACCACACTGTGTAAAACGACAATATGTAGAGCTCATAAACCAATACTCGGGGAGACTAAACAACTGGCCCCCAGGAGATCCAACTCAAAAATCACCTTAAATCGATTGATCTCGTCATAAATGCAAATTTGAGTGAAAAAATGAGCGTACCAATGAAAGAAGTATACAAGAAAGTGTCAACATATCAAACAGTATACGATTTTCTTACACGTATAAATAAATTTCAGTTCCTTTCATCAGTACCGTTACTCACCTAAATAAATATCAATTACGATTAGGGTTTAGTTAAAAACGCTTTTCTAGATGACTTCCTGAACAGTATTCATCAGTAATGCTTAACTTAATTTCTCCTCTCGAAATGCTTTTATTATTGCGCATTCAAACAATGAACAGCCACTTGAAAATCACTACTGAGTTCTTTTGCTCGAGGCCAAATGGTAGTTTAACTTCACCAAATATCCAACCTGTAATGGTTGACGTATTCAATGCCATTAGTAAGACAATAAATGACCTTTCATTCTGGTTACAAATTTCACTTTTATACTGAAGAGAAGGTGAGACAAGATATCGGGTAAATCTAAACAAAACACTTATCATTTATAAGTGACGATTTCCGTTTCCATCTGTAAAGCAGCATCCTAATCTTAACTGGGTTTCAGAGGCACTAACCAGTTAGACCCTTTTCATATATCAACCAATGAAATACATTCACCGTTGGTTGTACCCATAGTTATTGTTTGGCTAACGCATTAAACAATTTTGCAGTTATTAATACGCCTAAATTACCGTTCCTACTTCAAACGATATTGATTTTAAGGTGTGTATTTAAACATCAACATTACTCTGTGTATTGTTTATTTACTAACTGATTGATTAATCCAAACACAAGCAATAGCAGCAGCAGCAATAGGAACAATAAATCTACTAAGTATGTGCTATGGCCATGAAAGGAATGATTGAAAGAGAATAGGAAGGAAAACAGTATTTAGTATGACAAGAAGTTGAGTGTTAATAGGATACCACAATATTAATGAAACACAACTAAACCTCCAATAATTTGATGCTACTCGTTAACTTTTCATGAATTCACGAACAAAGTAGACAATATCAGTAGATGCTCCTGCATGTATACACATTCATTTGATTGAATTAAGTAACATGAAATAGTCAGTACGTTTTGACTATTGGGCTGTATTATTACTCCGTCCTGCTAAATTGTACCCAATAATTCAACGTCTCTATCGTTGACTGAAAAATTGCGGGATCTGTCACAAATTCTCGCATTCTCAAGGTCGATTAACATTGAAGTCACCATCGTGTATACATTGATAATGTTTAAAACCGTCAACTCGTGTGTGGTTATCATTGTATCAGACGTCAAAGTGAGTTGACGTAACAAAGCAATTGTTCTTGTTCTCAGTCTCATCTCCAGTTGGCTGCATATGAATTTATCTAGAACACCATTCAGATGTGTGATTCTTCAATTATTATGAAGTGGTTCTGGAAAATGCTGACAAGTGACCATCAATAAATGTGCCCAATTGAATAGTTGAAATGTATAAACAGAAATTCTAATAATAATCGTTTGTTTTGCTGTAAGAATTGATAGGAAGTTTCAGATGCACCTATGCGAGAATGTTTCACAGTGATCAGTCAACAACAACAACTCGGTGTCATGTGTGATGACAACTAACCAATTGGTGTCGTCATCACACCACAATCCATCCAACCACTGATTGTTTTTACATCTAGAATTCTCTTTATTTTGACTACGGCTCGTGTTCTCCAACATACACTTCAGTTCAAATTCTGTAGAACTAACTGTGTAGTGAAGCAAATCTGTTGTTAAGTGATAACTGTGTGTATGACAACTTCTATATACGGTAGTGGTAAATACAAAGTTTAAACTTCTGCAAAACATTTACGTGATTCTAACTCATTATACTACTCCTCAGTTTGACTCCAGTACACCGTATACTCAAGCAGGCACTGTTGTTTGCTGTATGTGATTGATGAAACTCATAGTTTCAATGGAATTTTCTATCGAATATTACAGTATGGAATTGTATTCCACCACGGAGACCGAATTCTGCTCACATTACTTTGGTTGGTTTTCTCATTCCCTGAGTCAAGTTTTGTCAACGAGACTTCGTCTCTTCACTCAGCGTTTTCTACTCCTCATCTTTGTCACACGTTGGACCGTCAGTGTTGACGAATCCCCTTATTTTGTTTTTGAATATGGCCCTTCATTAGGAAATTGTCAACAGATCTTCAAATCATCTTCAATTCTTGGATTCCATGTGAATAGAGAGTCTCTGTCACCTGTTGTTGACCATTTGAAGTAAAATGTAACAACAGAAGACAAGGGCCAGGCTACAGATCGTTTATTAAGGAAAATCAACACATATTTATAGATTTTAATGTACATTATTGTAGATCATTGTTAGTAGAAAATACAGTCTTTTGATTGGTTGTTTCTCACAGAAAGTTAACCTTGCACCTCTTTGTGGCTCTGTCAGATCATCCATATGCTAACTGAATCCGCCTACGCAAAGCCTTTGTTCTCATTTTCTCACTAACAATATTGGGGACATAAACATTGACGTCAATTACTGTCTACCAACTTTGGCTAGCAGCCAGCTCTCACCACAAAATATATAGATGATTTTAAAATTAGTTACAGGATTTCATCATCAGCTGACGTTGGTTAGAGAACCGCTGGAACCATATCGTTTGTGAATATTAGAACTTGTCTTGTCACTGAACCATATTCATATTTGATCACATCCAGCTCAAGTATAATTTTTATATATATTAACCCATATGGAAGCATCTACACTCAGACACACATAGACGAAGTGAACTTGATGTTGTTGATTGGCAGTACAGTTAGTCGGTCTTATGAATGTTAACTAATTTCTTAGCTATTTTCACACTACTGATTAGTATTAAGTAGTATGAGCATCCCGTGAATAAAATGGAAGCATTCATTCAAATTTATCACTCACAAGTATCATAAATAATAATAATAATAATTTTTGCTTTATTCCAAAAACAGTATTAATGATACAGCAAGGAATTTTCAGCATTCAGTACAACATTGCATCTAATTTACTCAAAAACGACAACAAAAAATAGATAAACGAAGTAATTAGTACATAATAATGATAACAAAACGTTTTTATAGGAGCTATGTAGCAATTACAGTATACGATAAGGAGAAGAATACGCATAAACTATAAAATTATAGTAATAATAGTAATAAGAACTAAAATTAAAATAACAAAGTTATAATTAAACGATAGAAAGGGTGACACCATAGAATTACAGAAAGATGAACAATGAAAGGGTCGATTCACTATGCTAATTACATAGTAACTTATATGTTTCACGTCTAACAGAGTCTTCATCACATAAAATACGGGCTAAATACGGTATTGTAGAATTTTTATACTTAGTGGTACGAGCATATAATTTCTTATATTGACTTCTCGTTCTACCTGATGAGATACAAGGGGATAGTTGTGAATAAAGAGGGTGCAAAGGGTCTGACAGTACGGCCTTTGCCCAATTTGTACAGGAATTTATGTGTCTCTCGACTATAGTATTGGTGAGCTCACGCAGTGGCAAACCACAAGCCCTACTCACAGCATTTAATACCCTTCGTAATATGACATAGTCTTTCTTAAGAAGCCCAGGAAAGATTAATGGAGAACAATAAAGTACAGTAGGTAAAATACAGGAGTTTAAAAATTGCAGAACTAAAGGTTGGCTGATACCTTGTTGTCTTAACTTTTTAATGTAGAAGGTAAGACGAAACATTTTCTTAGAGATCAATAAAATGTGGGATGACCATGAAAGGTCAGAGGAAAGAACTAATCCAAGGTATCTAATGCTTGACTTGGTTTCAATTTCTGTGCCATCTATGCTACAGGCATCATGGGAACTAACTAGTTCATGTATGTCACGTCGATGCTTGAAGGTAAAGTTAACTGCCTGACATTTGGAAGGATTTAACATAAGACCATTTGACTTAGACCACATGCTGATGTCAAACAGAAAGCTATTAAGTTTGGAGCAGTCAGACTCGGAAGTGATAGGCAGTGATACAGTCAGATCATCCGCATATTTGACAAAATTAATTTCGTTTAAATGTGGCAGGTCGTGTAGGAAGAAAGAAAAAAGAAAAGGAGAGAGGACGGCACCTTGAGGAATACCGGCTTTTTTAAGCAAAGCAGAAGATTTGCCATTATATGCAGTATACTGCATTCTATCAGAAAAATAAGAATGCAACCAACTCTTAGCCCAGGATGCTGTGTACGTCAAGGAGAGCTTATTTAATAAAAGGCCCCTAGGTACAGAGTCAAACGCAGATGTGTAGTCTAGGAAAGCACCACGAACATATTTGGCCCTTTGTCTAAACAAGAAACAACATTATGATATAAGACAACCACATCATCCAAGGTACTTCTACCATGTTTATATGCAAATTGCTTAGGGTCATTAAAAGGTTTCAATGAAGGTCCAAGACGAAATAAAAGTAGTTTTTCCATCAATTTTAAAAAAGGAGAAGTAATTGCAATAGGCCTAAATTTAATATCAGTACCAGAATACTGCTTTGGTATAGGGATAATTTTAATGTTTTTCCATGCAGAAGGTAGAACATTACTGGAAAAGGAAGCATTAAAAATATTAGTAAGAGGGTAACACAAAATATCAACACAGTTCCTGAGGAAAATGGCAGGTACGCCATCAGGACCAAGGCTTTGAGAAGGCTTAAGAGAACGGAGACATTTAAGCACATCAAGGGTATTAAAACCACTAAAATTATTGTCTATGTGATTTGTATCATTAGGAAGGATATCGACAGAAGAGCGTATGAAAGACTTATTAAGAGTATCAACATTAAGAGATTGGACAGAAGTACACCGCTTACCGCTAGTTATTTCTTTAAAAGGTTTCCATAAACTAGAAGGGGTTTTACATGACAAGAATCTTTGGTTGTATAAAACATTTAGTCTTTGCATTTCGAGTTTTATCAGAGTATTTAGCTTTTTTACACCTGACTTATCATTTGTTTTGAACAACAGTTCTTTATCTCTACGTAGCTTTTTGAGATATGGAGAAGAGAAACGGTCAAACCGAGTGAATAATGTTTCTTTAGGACAACATATTTCCAAACAGAATTTAAGATAATCTGTGGTGTTTGTGATTGTGTCGTTTAATGTTTGTTCTGTAAATAGGTCCCAGTTAGTGTCTTTCAACATGCAACTGAGCTTGCTTAGATTGTCTTGTGAGTAGCATCTCCTTTGAAATTTACTGTAGAGGTGAGAGAAGACACGTTTGTGTGATTTGGAATATATTTTAGGCAGTACGCGTATGATGCAGTGGTCAGAGTTCAGAACAGGAGCACGTTTGCGAGCTTCATATATACCAACATCATTGATGAATACAAGATCTAGTGTTTTTCCAAGACGGATAGCAAAATTAACAATATTGTCATGGCCAAGTGATATAAGGAAGGAGTGATCGCATGAGTTAAAATCGCCAGTCACTACTGATAAAGAGTTCCCGAAGCAAGCTGCAGCAAAAGCGATGAATTCATCTGCGAAAATAGATAAATCCGATATGGTACAGCCAGGAGAGACATAAACATTAGAAATATAAATGAATTTGTATTTTGACAAGTGTTTCGGGCGACATCTGACAGTGATGCAATCAATGTAATCATTCGAGAATTTGAAACAAACTTTGTTAGAAATGGACCATTTTGAGTGAATAAATGTAGCTACTCCTCCGCCGCATTTTTTCTTGGAACAAACACGGTCTTGTCGGAATACATTAAAATCATTTGAAGATACTATATTGTCATCATATGAGTCATGAAGCCAGGTTTCTTGTAGAGTTACAATACCAGTATTATGATAAGTTTCGGATAACAACAAGGACTGAAAATCCAGAATTTTGTTAGGCAGTGACCGACAGTTGGTACTAACGATAACGGGAACAGTAGTTTGATGTATGGGCGTAGATTTTAAAGCACGTTGCCAACCACCATGGTGCTTTTTCTTGAGTTTATTGCAAATATGAAAGTTTTTAGGTTTTAAGCATTTTATATAATCCCGAGAGTGAATAATACGATTAGAATGCATAATTTTAAATGTGAACACCAACAAAATATGAGTAAATAGATGCAAAATGTACATGGAGTATGGTAGCCCAAAATGTTCAAACAGGCCGCCAAGGTGCGAATACTTCACATATTCCTCGTCTTATCAATCTGAATGATCACAGAGAAAATTTGACTGTTAAAACAATATCGTTTCGTTTTTCATTCATTGGGAAATACAAAAACCTTCATTATAATGAAAATTTGACTGTCTTAACTGATGACAACTTACTTCGAACACAGATATCATCCTGTGGTCACATAACCTAATCAGGATTAGAGCCTGTGAAATGGACTATGATGTCCATCCTGTAGCTTGCGAGATGCAACAGGATGACACCATCCTTGAAATAGGGTGCGATTCTTGACCTAGGTGAACGCCTACAACACATGGCTGCACCCGCAAAGATGCGGCCTACCCTATTTTGTTTTGAACCTAGCATATATTCCCCTCTTATTGCAGAATTTAAGGACTTGCGTTACTTTCAAGAGGAGTCAGATTTAGTAACAGGTGCAGAGAGCGAGGCTGACTGTGCCCAGCATCGAGGTATGAGTACTGTTACTACTTTTCATCTGAAAATGAAAACACATAAACATGCATATTTGTGAAATACAAATATATGTTAGCGCTAATTCATCCCCATCCAGCAAGCATCCATCACACATCAGTATGCCGCAATATTCATCTGTACAGCTGTACAACAAAAACGCACTCATACACAGCATGTGCTAAACTGACACTCCTTATCTCACTCAGTCATCTACATCTGCCTGCCTCAGAGTAACCGTTGTGTCAACAAAATTAATCTAATTCAATTCAAATAGAATACATTTCGCATTTTGTTGGTAGTCAAAGTGGTGACATTACTCGTGATCCTTTCCACGGGAAATGATTGTGCGGTGTCCTTCTTGAGTGAACGGAATTTGGTCACATAACATTTTGGTTGTCTAAGAAATCGTATGGTCTTGTACAGTTCGCAGATTATTATCAGAAATTCCAAAAACGCACATCAAAGGGAGATGCTGTTCGTCAATGTGGAAACGATGAGTGTATTGGGCTGTCTCACAAAATGCAGAATGTGCACTATTGTCCTTCTGATTCATTCGGGAATGTTGCATTCAAGATTTTCGAATTATTGCATTCCTATGACTTCAGCACTGAGCACTCTGACTTCATTGCCAAACTTTCTGTACAAGTTGATCTTGTAGCGGTAAACACTTACTTGAAGTTACTAGCCATAGCCTACATTAACTGTTAATTCCAACTGTCTAAGTTGACTGATTAGGCTGAAGGTATGTGAGCACCATTCGTTACGTCATTGTGTTACACTTAATTGTTCGTACTGGTTAGCTTAGCATGCGGGATACCTCGACTATTTGTTCTTCTCATTAGGATTGCCAAATGTTTGCTGGTTCACGTAAAATAGCCACATTTGCGGTTGCAGGATAGTATACGTCATCAACATGCATTCTTCCAAATTCTCTTCTTGTACACACACTGGTCAGTCTCAACCATTCACGCACATACACGGTGAACAACAAGCCGTTTATTGTGAAACATATTATACAAACAGGACATAAAATTGATGTCTACACGTCTTTTAAACCTATCCATAGAACGTGTTTGGGGGAGGGCGTATCCTAAAGTTTGTGGAAGCCCTAGGTGGCAATAAGCAGTTTAAATCACCTTCATGCGTTCAAAATCAATTCGTCATCACACTAAACCACATTCCTTGGTAAACTTTGTTTTGATACCAGTCAGGGTAGATGTACTATTACCTCTGTTATTTGGTTTTATCATCTTCATTGTTATTTTGACCTTCAATATGTCCTTGTAACTTCTTCATCTAAGTCTATTTTCTCACCTTTTAACTCTTTATTAATTTCATATGTATTCGTATGACAATTCCGTGTGTGATCAGACTGTTCGAGATGTGTTGAGTGAATACATTTTACGATTCAGACAAATTATGTCTTGGTATTGCTTTGTCTATATTATTATGACTATTATTGCTATTATAAAAAAAAATTTGTGAATTAAATGGAATAAATTCACTCGGAACTCTCACGCAAAGAAAAAGATGTCTGCTATATAGTAGTCAAAGCCTGATCGCTAAGTACATTGTTCCCCACTTTGCATGTATGTACGGCTAGGCAAACATAGGAAGGACTAATCCACATGCCTGAAGTTTATAGTCACATAGCACATTCTTACATGGTTGCAGGATTAAATGACATCATTTTTACTCGTCATCATACTGAGGAAAGAGATGCCAAACGTCAACTATGGAAAAACGTGTCATAGAGGTGGATAATAAAGCTGATTTTTAAAAACACATGAAATCCTATATATAAAATATCTTTCTGTCAGAAAGTTAAATTTGTTGAAGCCTTCCCAAACTTGTTTTATATGTGTTCAAAATAACTTCTTATTACATCAGCCTCTCTTTCGTAATCCATTTTTAAAATCAAGCTTTAGTTTATAATCTTAAGGCATAAATGGACACTGACCTATACTGATGCATTCTTGACTTTTCATACTCTCCTAAATATGTATTGATAAGTAAGTGAGAGATATATATTTATATACAAAAAACAGTCATTTGGTATTAAGTGAGCAGAGGCGATCGAAAGGAAGGTAGAGACATAGATAGTATGCTTAACCTCGTAGGAAATGATTTCTACGACTGCAACACTAGATGACTGGAGTTCCCATCATCGAGATGACATGATTCCCTTCTACTTTTCAGATACGCTTTACTAATGAGTTCTAATAAGCACAACTTGCTGCCAATGTATATAACATCTTAACACAGCTTATCATTGTTATGTTTTACTCCTGTATGACGTCAATCTATTCATAACTGAAACTTATCTAACCCAAATAAACTGAGTATAATATCATGAAAGTAGTGGCTCCGTTTGGTGAAAAAATACATCTTTAACGTGTCTGTAATTAAAGCTTTAAAACTGTTCAATTCGAAGCACTAGTTGCCATTATTATTATCATTATTTTGTCGAGTTTGACCATGGATTGATTCCAGTTAGAGAACCATTGAAAACCACTAGAGAGTACTGGACAACTGTTTCATCCTAGTTTGGGAATCATTGGCAGTATGCACCAACTGCCAGGGTTCGAACTCAGGACCTCCCGGTTACAAGGCAAGCCTGCATACCATTCAGCCGCTGGGACTCAATTCAGTGGCCAGCCCATGAATTCTAACTTCTACCAATTCGTGATTTAGAGTGACCACCAACCCATGTCATAGGCGAGAAATTCATCCTCACACTTGATTGGATGGACTTCACTGGTTGAAGTTAGAATTCATGGGCTGGCCATTGAATTGAGTCCCAGTGGCTGAAAGGTATGCAGGCTTGCTTTGTAACCGGAAGGTCCTGAGTTCGAATTTTGGTGGTGAGTGCGTACTGCTGATGATTCCCAAACTGGGTTGAAATAACTGTCCAGTATTCTCTGCTGGTTTCATTGGTTGCCTAACTGATATCAGTCCGTGTTTAAACTCGAAAAAAACAAATCTATTCCCCACAAACCAACTCTTGAAAATGTTATCATTATTATTATTATTATTATCACAACATACACACCACACTGTCTTACCACGCATCTTTTGTCTAAGTCTCTGTCTTATCACCATTCCTATTTAATTACAAGTGAGATTTTAGGGTGGATTTTGATATGGTGAGTCACAAAGGTTAACCCTATGTTTTACATATCTCTAGCCTGTTCACGTTTTATGCTAGAAGTTTTTTATCAAGCTTTTGAAGTAATTTGCTTTAAATTAATGTCAGGTGTGATGTTTCGTTATCAAGTTATCAAGTGTACATACAAGAATATATAATTTTCCCACATATTTCTATCTCAGTGATATACCTTTGAAAGACTATATGACGATTTTATCAAGCTTAGATAAGCGTTACAACAATTGAAAACTGATAATCAGATCGTTTTTTATATCTCTTGAGGTATGAGTGTTTTTGTTGCATTTGTCTGGCTGCATCCTGCTGAGTGGTATCTTTTGTTAATTTTATCTTCATATTTTACATATGAATGACAGATTTTTGATGTAGCTCATGAGATCCGTTAAGATTCCACAAGTAGCCTTACTAGCCTTAAATGTTTATTTCCTTAATATCAATTGTCTCACTCAGAATTCTTCTGGCAAATATCTTATGACATTCGAGTTTCAATAAATAGCTGACAGCAATCATTTCTAACAGTTCAGTTGTATTACTCAAAGGTTATTTATTTGGTTGACAATAGGTAGAGGTGGAGTCCAGGGTGCGCATTTCGTCGCATTTGGGACTCGTCATCTGGACGTACCTGATTCCCCACTGAGTGGTTGTGTACCTACTGACATCAGAACTGGGCACTTATCATTGAAAATGCCAAAATGTTATCCAGTAGGCTAGTGGGCCATAACAATCACCTCTTGTGCTACAGGTATTAGTTGTCGCTTGTCTGCATACTCAAGGCTCCTGTTTAAAATAAGAAGTGGTTTCTAGTTAAGTTAACCAAATGTTTATTGACATACTTTATCTTTTGAAAATTCATATTCTGACAAGCTGAGTAGACGATTTGATTTCAAAGACAAGTTGTATCTTAGAAGAAACAGGGATCACTTAGTGTCATAGAAAATGTTTATCATAAATCTGTTCAGAGAGAAGTAGATACACTTCATATGATGAAAAAGGTTCTATTAAGGTCCAAGCTTATTCACAACTTTTGATACAACTTTTCAAAAGAAGAATTTATGTAATATCTACGGTAAATAAAACTTCCGAAAGGCAAACAGTTACGACATCTTCGATCGGCTTTCAGCAAATACAGGCGAATAGGAAAATCACCGATTAATTTTACCAGTTTTATAGGCTGGAATCAGGTACAACTTTTCATATTACTTTGAAATAGACTTGGCTAGTGGTGGTGCTATATCCCGAGTTGTTACAAGTTGGAATGCAGAAGGGGTGAGCGAAAGAATATTTACTTCTCAATTAAATCCTCATCTCTGTCTCTACTCTAATATGTATAGCATTTTTATTACAATACACAACAATTTACCAATCAAGTGCACTGATATGTTTGTTAACAATAATTAGTCAATGTCAACATGTCAATGGGGTGATAATTAACGAAGAAAATTAATATGCACAATTAAAAAGTAGAAATGGTTGCAACACATGGATTGCGTAATGCATCATTTTGGAAAACTGAATAGTGATTAAGGTATAAGCGTGTGTACAGGTTGGTTACGTAACGGCTTGTTAAAGAAAATAAAACGATTCGAACAATGATAGCTTGTAGCTAAGGCTGAGTTGGTAATAAGAATAAAATAATTTTTACAAAGATAATATGTAATTAAAGACGAAGTAGTCAGAAAAAATTAAAATAATTTAGACAATTATAAATTTTAAAGGATTAGGGGGAGGGGGGCGAAGTAGTTCGGTTTATACATTCATGTAACGATGGCCAAGGTAAGGAAAGTGGCTGTACAAATTTCTTCTGAAAACACAGGTTTGTCTTCTTCAGGTGGATTTCTATTGCTTCAGCTGTATGTAGAGA
Organism: Trichobilharzia szidati; assembly: GCA_944472155.2. Classification (NCBI taxonomy): domain Eukaryota; kingdom Metazoa; phylum Platyhelminthes; class Trematoda; order Strigeidida; family Schistosomatidae; genus Trichobilharzia; species Trichobilharzia szidati. The sequence goes on from CALYDE020000734.1 coordinate 742,768, forward strand.
ACGATTAACAAATTGAATATATGCTGTATTAACGTTAATTTTATTCTCATTATCTATAAGGTGTAATGGGCTAAGAATAGGTCTTGTTTGTCCCTTGCTTAACCATGCTAGATGATGTTCAGAAATACTATGATTAACCTGCCTAATTGTACGACCGATATAGCTGGTTCAGCAGCTGCAGTTACACTGGTAGGTACACATAGAGGAGGCAAATTTAGGTAGATTATCCTTATTTCTCGAACGAAGAATAGGGGTGGTTATGAAAAGACAACGTACCTTTACTGCATAATAAGCTCTTTTAACTACATTCTTCAGGCGTTGTGTTATTATTTCGCTGATGTTGTCATCGAGGAACTGCAGTTTTATGAACATTGGTTTTTCGGAACTGTTGCCATGCTGACTCTCCTAGGTGTTGAACTCATATTTTCCTCAATGAACTTATCTGGATAACCATTTTTCCTAGGCAGTTCTCTAATAATCATAAGCTCTTCATTGAGGCAGTTGTTTGAACAGATTAACCTAGCTCTATGAACCAGACACTTTACCAGGCTACGTTTATATTTCAAAGGTACGAAACTGAAAAAATGAGTGTACTGATATGTTTTTGTAGGTGTTCTAAACACACTCCTTCTTAGTGTGTCATCTTCCCTTGTCATGGAGACATCTAGGAATGAGATACTGTCATAACTTTCTTTGTCCATCGTAAAGTTTATTGCTGAATGGGTATCATTAAACTTCTCAAGGATGTTCACCGATTCATCCTCACTTTTCATAACCAGAAATGTATCATCCATATATCGACAGTAGAAATCCAACTCCTTAATTATTACTTTCAGAGGTCTATTCTCTAATACAGTGAGGAAAAAATCAGCTAGGATTGTACCTAATGAGGAACCCATAGCCACACTATCAGTTTTTCTACAATATTCTTTGTTGAAATAAGAAATGAACATTCGTTGTACATCTTAAATTAAGTTCCTTCAAGGAGGATACAGAAATACCGATGTCTATGTTACGCGTAGTAATCTCATCACATATAAAATCCACTGCCTCCATTAACAGTACATTGGTGAACAAGGAGGATACATCAAAAGATAGAAACTGGGCATTCACATTAAGATGTCTTATTTTCTCGACAAATTCAAAACTACCGCCTACGCTATGTTTCGCCAATTCATTATGCAGAGGTTTCATGAGGTTCACTAACCATTATGATGTTGCGTGATATGGGGAATTACACATGTCCAACACTAGTCAAAGTGACAAACCAATTTTATGCACTTTCCGTCGTCCATATAATCTTGGTGTAACCATGCCAGTAGACTTTAATAATAATAATAAGTTGCTTTATTCCAGAAACACAACTAGTGGTACAGTGTGGAATTTTCAGCACATATCTACAATATTTGCATCTAATTTTACAAACATTTAAAAGGAGTATTTAACAAAAAAATAAATCTAAAGACACCAACAGCAAAAAAAACAGGATAAACACAAAATAATTATAAATGCGAAAAAGTACCAAGAAGTAGAAAGGAAAATAAACATCATATAATAATAACTCAGTATTGGGTAGTGGAAGCTATGATATGATTATGCATGGTGACAGTAAAGCTATAGTCATACAAGAAGTTATGAAATGATAATTAAGAATGTTTATCGCCAAGATGGTCAGTTAATTTGGTTGAAACAACTCTAAACAATCATAAAATAACATTTCAGGGTTGTTGTTTTGTTTTTTATTGTCAGGTCTAATGCAGTGTTTGTAGTGGTAGTGTGAGTAATCCTGAATAATACAAAATTTTGTGATGGTGGTAATGGCGTTCACAACCAATGATTGTCAGTTAATATTGCCGAAAAGTATAGAAAATAAGAAAAAACAACCACAAAAACTAATAATTACATGATGGTTAATGACAGGACAATTTTGTAATACTCATAGTGCTAATAGAGTCGGGACCAGTGGATACACAAAAGAAGGAATACAGTAAAGTACAAAAAGTAAGCCAATGTTAATAATTTAGGTAGCTAAGTATGTTAAAGAAGGAGTTCACTATAGAATACAAAATAAGAGAGAAATAAAAGAGCCTGAAATTATGTTCTTAATAACAAAGCAAGTCATAGGTTTCACGCTTAACATTGTCTCTGTCGCTTAGGACATGGGCCAAGTATGGTATCGTTGAGTTCCTGTACTTGGTTGTACGAGCATAGATTATTTTATACTGATTTCTGGTTCTACTTGATGAGATACAAGGCGAGAGTTGGGAATAGAGGGGGTGTTGGGGGTCTGAGAGTATGGTTTGTGACCATTTTTCGCATGTATTCAGATGCCTTTCAACTAATGTAGTGACGAGCTGACTGAGTTTTACACCACTAGTCCTACTAACTACCTTCAACATCCTTCTCAGGATGGTATAGTCCTTTTTCAGTAGACCAGGAAAGACTAACGGGGGGCAGTAAAGTAGAATAGGTAAGATACAAAAGTTGACAAATTGTGAAAGTAGTGGTTGGGTGATTCCAGATTGTCTAAGTTTCTTAATGTAGTAGGTTAGACAGAACACTTTCTTAGAAATTGTTAGGATATGAGATGTCCAAGTAAGGTCGGAAGATAGAACTAGACCGAGGTATTTTGCATTAGACTTAGTTTCAATTTTAGTCCCCTCAATGCAACAGTCTTCATGAGAACTTACTAGTGTTTGTAGATCTCGTTTATGCCTAAAGGAGAAGTCAATAGTCTGGCATTTTGAGGGATTCAGCATGAGGCCATTTAGTTTAGACCACTGACTGATGTCCGACAGGAAGCTATTTAATTTGAGACAGTCTGACTGAGACTTAATGGGAAACGATACAGACAGGTCATCTGCATATTTGACGAAGTTGATTTCGTCTGAAAGAGGTAAGTCATGTAAGAAGAAGGAAAAGAGAAATGGAGAGAGAACAGCCCCCTGAGGAACTCCAGCTTCAGTAAGCAAAGGAGAGGAAGATACACCATTATATACCGTGTACTGCATCCTATTAGAGAAGTAAGAGTGTAGTGGCCAGTTAATAGTTCAGAGCTCAGATTGTGTAAGGCTAAGCTTGTTTAACAGTAGGCCTCTAGGTACAGAGTCGAAAGCAGATGTATAGTCAAGAAACGTACAACGGACATACTTGGCCCCTTTGTCTAAGGAGGATATAATGTTGTGAAGAAACACAGCAGCAGCGTCCAAAGTACTTCTACCCTGTTTGTAAGCAAACTGCTTTGGATCGTTTGAGAAACTTAGGGAGGGAACAACTTTTAGTAACAATAATTTCTCCATTGGTTTCAAAAAAGGAGAGGTAATAGCGATAGGTCTAAACTTAGCATTAATACCAGAGCCTGACTTGGGTACAGGGATGATTTTAATATCTTTCCACAGAGAAGGTACAATATTATTAGAAAAAGAAATGTTGAAAGTGTTTGTAAGTGGGTTGCTTAAAATATCAGCACATTTCCTTAGGACAATGGCAGGTATACCATCAGGACCTAGACTCTGGGAAGGTTTAAGAGATTTTAAACATTTAAGAACATCAGAAGTTTTAAAACTATGAAAGTCACTGGTTATGTTATTTGTTACATTGAAGCTAAAAGGTACATTAGGAGGGCGGATAAAAGATCTATTAAGAGTATTTACATCAATAGAGGGAGCACAAGAACTATGCTTACCACAACCTGTAATTTCTTTGAAAAGCTTCCACATGTTCCCAGGAGTTTTACATGACAAAATTCTTTGATTATACATATTGTTAAGCCTCTTGATTTCGGATTTAATTTGGATGTTTATCCTCCTAAGACCAGCTTTATCCTTAGTCTTGTACAGTCTCTCTTTTTCTCTTCGAAACATTTTGAGATGAGGGGAAGAGAAAGGGTCTATTCTTTTGAAAAGTGTCTGTTTTGGACAGCATACATCAAGGCAGAATTCAAGATAGTCAGTCAGATTTGAAATAGTATCATCCAGTGTGTGTTCAGTGAAAAGTTCCCAGTTTGTGTCATTTAACATACATCTTAGTTTGAGCACGTTTTCTTGTGAGTAACATCTTTGTTGTGTTTTCCTGGAGAGATTCGAGAGGATATTAGAGTGATATCTGCTATATATCTTGGGTAATATCCGAATAAGGCAATGATCAGAGTTCATTATAGGAGCACGTCTGCGTGCTTCATATATTTCCGCATCATTAGTAAATACTAGATCCAGCGTTTTATCAAGTCGAGTTGGAAATTTGACAATGTTGACATGACCTAATGATTCAAGAAAAGAACAGTTACAGGTATTGAAATCTCCAGTGACAGCTGATAAAGAGTTATCAAGATGTGCAACCGCGAATGCTGTGAATTCATCAGCAAAATAAGATAGATCCGAGGCGGAACAGCCAGGAGTAACATAAATGTTTGAGATGAAGACGAATTTAAACTTGGATAAGTGTTTCGGACGACATTTGACTGTGATACAATCAATAAAGTCACTAGAGAAAGAAAAACACACAATATTTGAAGTTCACCACTGAGAATGAATGAAAGTTGCAACACCTCCACCTCTTTTCTTTCTAGAGCATATTCGATCTTGTCTAAACAATGTGAAACCATTTAGAGAAACCAGGTTGTCGTCATAAAGATCATGGAGCCATGTTTCTTGTAATGCGACTATCGCCGTATTGTGATAAGTATCAGATGATAAGAGAGACTGGAGGTGCATAATTTTGTTGGGAAGTGAAAGGCAGTTTGAACTGACAATAACAGGAATAGTTGTGCGATATAATGGTGTCCGTTTGAGAGCACGTTGCCAACCACCATGATGTTTTCTCTTAGTTTTATTAGATGCATGAAAGTCATATGGTTTAAAACATTTAATGAATTCATTACTGTATTTGATACGATTTGTGATCATATTTTGTTAAAATGAAAAATGAAAACATGATGTATTAGATGCAAATATGTAGATGTGCAGAAAGGTAGCCCAGATTCATATAAACCTTCTATGACGCTACTTTCTTGTTTAAAGTCTTTTTAGTGACTGAATTAGTTGTTCCTCCACAAGTTGGAATCCATTTTTAATCGTTCAGTGTGCTAGGCTTCTAACCTTAAGGTTTTGAGTTCGATCCCTAGTAGAATCACGTGCGCACAATTATAAATAGCCCTAATACTAATACGAAGCAGCTGTTCAGTGGTCTTTATTATTTAGATTATTTTCTAACTGATTTTTGTACATGTAGAATAAAAATTGATCTACAGGGAAGTAGAAGAAATCCCTAGAGTCCTAAATTGTGCATTTCTAATGGGACATTAAAAACAAGATATACAGTGGAGAGACTTTATCAATAAATTTATTACCAAGTCGTATATCAGTATTCTTATGCTATTCTAGAAGTTCTAAACCGAAACAGTGACAGGTAACATAACAATAATAGTAATAATAGTAGAACAACCAATAAAATGAATTCCCAATGTTGCATAATTGAGAAAAGGTTGTTGTCCCTTACTCTCAAAGTGTTGTTGACTGTAAGGATGAACACTAATCATGTGATGAGTTCCAGTTCTGCAGTAAGTAACTTCTCTTATAACTGCAATTAAACTATTAATCCTATCAAGTAATTTTAATACTTGACTATAACTAGAAGTTTTCCCCAAGATCACAAAGAAGGAACATGAATTGCAATAATAGTCTTGTAATAAAATGTGATGATCTTAAATTCAGATAAACTGAAAGCCAACAATGCCATTAGTTTTTGTCATTCGTCATATATAAATTCAGCAGCAAAAGAGTTAGTTAAAGTGTGAAGTTAATCAGTGTCATTTGTTGGGGAACAACCAATAGGACTGAGGATAGGAGAATGTGCACTCTCTAATTATTCATGCGTGACGAGATAATGAATGGGTTTGTTTCATTGATTTTCGTGAGAACTAAGTCAGTGCCTTTAAGACAGGAGTACTATAAGATTGTATGTTAGACGCATCAAACATCTTATTATGTCATTCAAAATATACAGGATTATGAGTGAACTAGTATTTAGACTAATTTTTTTTAATGTGTTTGAATAGTCTTGTAACTTGTCTCACGCTGTCAGTCATATGTTTTAATTCTAATGTACTTATAACACCATGGTTTTAAGTGGCATAGTAACAGGTTTCATGCTTTCAATGCATTTAATTAATCTATTGTATTTGAAGAGCCTAATGTAACATGCCTTTTAGACTGAAAGTAAACGATATGTAGATAGGCCATTCAAATAAATTAGAATAAATGTATGTAAATACTGCTTCACTGCTGTTTTGAAGAACTTCATAGGCAAAAGTTAAGTGGAATTAGTGCAAAGGATAGTATAGGAATTTCATTATCCATGGTTATCAAATATTGCGTTTTTACACTTACACAGTTGTGAGAATTTATAAAATTGAAAGTTAACCGCATAATGTTAAGTCATTCAAAAGACATGGGATTATTGGTGAGCTGTTACTTGTATATACATTTATTTTTTGATGTGTTTGAATAGCCTAGCAACATGCCATTTATTTTCAGTCAATTTATAACTAATCTGATGTTAATATTATTATTAATTTCTTTTCGGAACATAAGAGTAAAGTTTGACCTCATGAAACTATGGACCTGAGTGAGTCAATTTTAACATGTTGTATTTTCTTCCTAGGACATTATTATACACCAATGAATCAAAATTTTAGAAAGGACATCTAATTAAACTTTATGCGTACTTCGTTGCATATTTATCGTTCTAATGTTCATTAACATTGTTTCCCAACTGGAAAATACAAATGGAAGACAAGTGAAAAAGTCACAAATTTCTAGTCTGTGAAAACTAATAAGTGTAAGATAGTGAAAGTTGTTTTCCAGAACAAACTAATATTGTCATTTGAAAGGATTAATATCTGAGTCACTTCATATCGTCAGTTCAAGTTTCTGTCCTCCAACATTGAACTTTTCAGCTTCTGATAGGTACAGAGTAGGAGAAATAAGGAATAAGAGATGGTCAATGCATATAAATATGCTGTAGGCAGCAGGGCACGCACCTGATGAGAAATCATTCTCCGATTAACCCTGGAGGTGATTGTGTACATGAGAGAGACTAAATACTGATATTACAAGACAGAGATTATCTTAAAAGCGTTATTATTTGACGTGAATTTAAAATAAAGCTGATCGTGCCTCCACTTTTCATCTCATATATGTAAAAGTAGGAAGATGAAATGTCAAATGAAACCAACAAGATAAGGGGATATTCTGAAGAAAGAAGGCGGAAAGTTAACACTAATCATATTCAAACAGTTGGATAAGAACTTAAAATGTAGCAGCAATGCATTGTCTCTCAACACAAAACGAGGCCTCATGCTTATAGAATCAGGAACTGTTTCAGTGAATACCCATCTGTGTTTGTTGAGGGTTTGTATTTGACTTCATTGTGACGTCGTAACATTTCCATGAAATTTGTTGGTGGAAATACAAGTGTCCGTAAATTCTATGTTCCCAGGTGGTTGTCATATGTCACTATCCGATGGATGTTGAAATGAATAAGCCACTGTGCATCAACCAAAATTAATAAGATTTAAAAAACTAAATATGATTCCATTGGATTATGGGACGTTCGTGGAGTCATTTATTCCAGTTGAAAATTTACATTTGCATGAAGGTGGAGTGGTCCTTTAGTGCGCTGCACTGTGCAAATAGCATTGAGAATTGATCAAACATTAATTCGGTGGGTAAATTATCAGCTGTAATTGGTTGTTATTATTATAAAGTTCTTTCATTACATGCCTCCATAGCTCAGATTCATATATCAGTTCACAAGAATACGTCAGGTTGAGTAAGAGTTCATTGCACGTAACTGTGATTGGACAAACGAATCAACAATGAAAAGTCCATAATCACGGATGGGCATATTTTAAATTGTTGTATGTATAAGCCGACTGTTTTTCCTTCTTTCTCTTTCTACGAATTTAGTGGAAGCGACCAGGCTTTGGTGTCAGTGGTATTAAGTTTTATTTGACGAGAGAGAGAATTTAATTTTTTATTATATATTAGCTTCCACCGTACTGAAATATATGAATTTTTCTACGCTATCTGATTTATGTCAAGTTTTCACGGATACAGATGCGGTACAGTTACTATACTGCAGTAATGTGAATGCGTTGAAGCGTCCCTAGAGTAAAAATAAATGCCTTCTCAATGCTGTAATAATCCTGGTGAATTTATTGTTTAAAATGCAAACACAACATGAAGAAATTGGATTACACATATCAGTAGTATATGTCTATACATCTGGCTTTCTCATGACATACGAAGCTTTACTTGTCATCATGAACTGTGTTTCATACAGGATGAAGAAATCATCATTCTGATAGCAAGTAACAGTTGTAAAATAAAAAGATCCTTTCCACATATACTCTATTGCCTTGAGTAAATGTTAGTTAAGTGTGGACATCTTTAACCTTTTAGTATGTGCTTCCACTATTTTGACTAAGGCAATCATAAAGTATCACCTGTCTTGCTTCATACTAAACTGTATGTCGGTAGTTTCGTTTATTCTCTTTACGCTGTTTGATGTCACTGCTACAAGGGGCTCAAATAAGGTTTAAAATGACTTGAGACGTGTGAACCTACCTTAATGTACTACGCAAGATTATTTAATTAGTTGACCGAGGATTGATAATTACCTGAATTAATTTTCGGATGTTTGCAAAGTGCACTGTTACGCAGTGCTTTAAAGGAAACTGCTGATCATTTAGTCGATTCTGTCACCTCAAGGCGATTTGTGATTCTCGGGGATTATTCTGACTTCCTTCTTTTTCTCACTTGTACAGCTGTCGACGTTGACTTTCGATTCGTGCGTCGGTGGCACAGTGGTTAGGACTCTCGCCGACCATGCACATGGTCCGGGGTTCGATCCACTGCCGACGCATACCCGATATCTATGGTCGGCCTGCAAAATTTGGGCTACCGATATCCATGCTGAAAATACCATACTTGTACTGAAAGTACGGGTGGCATCAAACTGTAATCAAATATTTAATATTTATATTTAAAATATATATATTTATTCCCTTGAGGACATTCTAAAAAATTGAAAATATTACAGACAGTGTCCACGTCACTACGTTCTGTTTGAAGAAACCTACTTTATGAAGAGAACCATATCTGTGAATTTCTAGATTCTTTGTAACATCATCATGAACCGCCAGCAATGAATGCTTTCGATCGTAGCATGTTTCCATTTTATCTGCCCGTTGCTGCGATGCCTAATTCTTCAGAAAAAATTTACTATCTGCAAAGCCATTCACATATACTCTGAAGTATAAAAGTTATTCAAACAATATTTTTGCTACACGTTCGCAGTAAAATTCGTTTATTGTTTTGTGTTTTTTTCTTCATATGAAGCAAATATCTCATTTTTTCATTGTCAGTCAAATGTATTTATTGGTAATCCTAAGAATATCGAGACAGTAAATGTAACATTACTGAGTTTATCTTTATGTCTGATTTACAATAGAGTTTTCGTCTTATAGTGGAATGACGTCAGACGACATAAAACATATTTGACAATCCCCCCTGCCTTGTCATCTTTCTAAAACTGAAGAAGAAATAAACGACTCTGTGTGAGATAAAATTTCTTAGCACAAAATAGAAAGTCTCAAAATCAATTTGATAAGGAGAAACAGAAAAACTAACGGTTTTTTAGATTTTCTTACTATCATTCTTATATCGTTCAATATTTGTGCCATATCTTCGAAGCATATATCAAATCGTTTTTTTCATTTCAGTGATTCTCTTTTGTATCATGAAATGTTTTGTTCTAGCCTTTCGTTTTCCTAACGTTCCTGTTCTTAACGTTCTTCTCATCGTCATTACGATTTCACTGAACTCCAAATTGAACTATGTACTGAATATGTTGTCAGGTAGGTAAATGTAAGCCTCGTCAATAAAGTATTTAACACAATGTTAGCAACTACACTGAGATCATCCTCCAGATGAAAAATTCTTCTCCATCAGGTCTCAGTATGATACAACGTAAAGCTTATCATTACCAGAGATAAACTGTGAAATATCTTACATTCCTTGAAGAAGCGTTACACTCTCAAATGTCAGAAAAGCAAGTGATTTACGCATATTCGTGAAGGTACCACAGCGATGATTACCATTTTCTACACGCTCTCTACAACACTCCTCATGGTTAGTTTATGAAGGGATTGTAATGATTCTCTTAAACGATTCAAATGCAAGTGAACACACAGAGTTATCTCAACAAGAATACGTGCTACAACATCCAGATGATGGTTAAATCTCCTATTTGAATTCTTCTTGCAACTTGAATACTGTAAATTAGGTATATAAATCCAAGCTTATTGTCAACTTTCTTTACGAAGTTAGTGCGATAAATATAACGCTTTATACTTGATTCACACAATTAACATGACAAATCTCATCTTAATATTCCGTTATTCAGTGAGGTATTTACAAGTGAGCCTCATGTGCATCCATGTATACTTCGGTGAGCGATATTTGCTTCGTTAATGTGAGTGAACGAAAATGCACGGAATGTGATCATGGTTACATGGAATTTTTAATAATCCACTTGTTAATACAATAGACATCACTGATTGGGTCAGTCACGTAATACGCAACATACTGAAGCTACAATGTCAATGGAACAAATATATGTCAGTAAGAAATGAATATATTCATCGTTTGTGCAGACTGTAAAAGGATAGTGGGGCAATAGTAGATATTGTAGTGGATTCATATCAGCCTTTAATACTTACTAATTGTTCAGTACTCAACCTACATAAAGGAACCTATAACATTGCAGTTCAACTTTATTGCGGAAACATGATTTCCTGATATGCCACAAGCACTCCATTTCACATGAGCATTTCAATTTTCAAGCTCATGTCAGAATAATGTTTGTGTAGAAATTAGGCACTTTGGTAGAAGGCAATTACAGATTATGTATGTGTATTTATATATATCACACAGCAAAGAAGTATTGACAACTGGATGAAGTTTCGAGAATAAACTATCGTCCCTCATAATCCTATCAATTTTATTCACATGGCTTCACGATGTGTTAAATACATATTTTTTATTTATCCTGTCCCTACAACTTCCCTTTTTGTTTGTTTGCCGTTTCCCTTATCTCGGGTATAAGCGTTGCATCATTTTCACTGCACATGTGCGTTGTGAAATTGATAAGCAAAACTTCAGTGATCAACCTCACTCTTTCTCCCCATCTAACTGTGTTTCTTTTGAATGTTGTAACCCTGTCCCACCCCACCTTATTTGTGATTACATGCAAGGGAATCCAGTGCAATGGCTGAGCACTTCTATAGGTTATATAACTAACTGTGTCAGCTGTTTTAGGCAAAGCTCAATTTATAGGTTCTCATAATCAAGTTGACGCCGATTTACTAGTTTTATCGATGTAGTTGAAGCCCGATGTTACACTTTGAACGCAAGGGAATAATAATAAAAGTCATAATCTATGTAGGTGACCTCACAGTCAACACATCGCATTTGGTAAATTATTTTTCTCAAGTGGAACTGCTGGGTCTTTTAGCCAACAAAATTTTATCGTTAAGAAAGTTGATCAGTTTTGCAATTAAAAGTGTTCTCTGAGCTGGTTGGTTTAGTCGCGAAGCTTTCGTCGTCCTTCTGGACATCTTCAGCGCCATATTTAGCACAAAGTGAAATGATTTAAATTTCTTCATGCGTGATGTAATTACGTCTCCTGGTTACTATCTTTACATGTGTATTGACCACTTTCTATTGACTTGGATTTTAAACTTTTTGGTCACCTGATTTATTTTTAATAATTGGTATATTTCATCTATATTAACGTGTTTGTTAATCGCATTTTCGCTTGAGTACCAGGCTTCTAGGAATTCTCTGGCACTTTTCGTGTTTCCTCTGTTTAAGATTTTGACATGATCCCAATCAAACTGATGACCATAGTTGTCTGCATGCATTGATACTAACGAATACATATCATGTCTTTTCACGGCTGATTTATGTTCTTGGATTCTGATTCGAAGGGGACGCCCACTTTGGCCGATGTAATGCTTGTTACAGTTCAAAGTTCAAAGTTGATTAGTTTAAGTGCCCTCCTAATTCCAGCCTCATTGGGAATCCTGCGTAAAGCCCCTGAGAATACTTCCTTATGCGACAATACTACGGATGATTTGAATTCCATATTATTTTCATCACTATTATTGCTGATCCTGGTTTTTTATGATTCTTCAGATATTTTTGAATAGATTCTGATCGGTAGTTATTCATTAGTAATCCCTTCTTTATTCGTTTGATTTCATTGTATAAATCGTCTGCCTTTCTATTTAGGCTCATGGCCTCAGTAGGCAGAGAGTTAACAGAACCTATGTTAACGAATTCTGGACTAGATGAATTAAAGTATGATTATTTATAAGAATGTGCCAGTTCCACATAAATACTGATTTCTAACCATGGACCACCTTGTTTTCGTTTTATTCTATAGGTGGTATTCCATAGACTACTGAAGAATATATTCACAATAAACAAGAAGCAGGATTTCAGATTTTCAGAGCTTTATGTTCCCAAATACCCACAAATATATCTGCCACTGTTGGGGATTTTGATGAACCCATTGCCATCCCATTCGCTTGTTTATATATTCTATTTTGAAATCCGAATACACTGGAGATTGGACATAACTGAATGACTAATATCGTTTCGTCGGCTGAGAACTCAATCTTACTTCTGGGTTCACCGTCAATATTCAGTTCATTTTTAACTGGCTCGAGAGCTGTATTATTGTGAAAATGAGTGTACAAAGTGCTTATGTCAAAACTTATCATTCTTTCATTTTTTTCTAATGAATTTTCTCTAGATTCGGTTTCATTACTTACCAATTAGTCAGCCAAGAATTTGACCTATCCATCGTGTCTGAGACATTCAATTTTTGTAATCTCTAGGTGATATATATGGCTATCAAGCATCTTCTCATTGTATCTGATTTGTTTACACAAAAATGTCATTTACATATCTTAGATATAATTCCTTTCGTTTTAAAGGCTGTTGCGATGTACCAGTTCCTTATCCGGACAGGTTGTGACTTTCTATTTGAACAAATGTATCAAGGAACTTAACTCTAAGTTCCTATTATTTGCGAAGACACTCCGAATCGACCATTACTATGAACGATTATCAACTTTCACTCCAAAACACAAGGACTTGTATTAAGTTGTATTGCTCGAAAATAAAAATCGATATCGGTACAAAGTCTATAAACAAATGTTTTACAAGTAATGTACTAAACTTTTATTCGTATTCTTTCGTTTTCTTCCAACTTGTACACGATTGAATCATTCGTGCCTTCGAGTTGCCCGCCAATGGGGACTAGGGCTAATGAACCAACGTTCAATGTTCACGTTAATTTACAACATGTCTATGAACTTGTGAGTGAATGGCGCAAAGGTGTTCAGCATTGTGACTGTTTGCCACCTGAAAGATAGTGGGCAGTAAAGAGATGTCTCAAAATTATTTGATTTGAATGAAGTTCAAGGTGATCCCTGTTTCCTGCATACCACTACAGCTGCAGTCATAAGACGGTTAAAATAATTATTGTCGCTTTCCAGCATGCTATTCAGTCACATGGCATTAATCACAAACTCCAAAATTATTAAGCTAAAAAATGTGAATATTTCAACCTAGTGATGGATGTTTTGATAGCATGCATTTCATTGTCACAGTAAATGTTAAGGAAATAGAAATATATTTAGCAATACTTCGTAGTTGAGAAATGAAGGGAATTCGGTCCCTGTTATTGTTATGACATTCCGATAGCTGTTAGATTTCAAGTTTGTCTGACTTTTGTGGCAGGCGAATGAAGAAACCAATGAGACATCCATGAATGCACTGAAATGTTCATGCTATTTTTTCTACAATTTGTGGCATCTCGTTTTCAGTCAGCTATTAGGCAGTGAATGTTTTTCAATTCCTCGTCGCAATGCTAAAATATGATAGGCATCAATCAACCAACCATCCTAGCAGATATCACTAAATTTAAATATCAATACTGAGGAAATGATTATCAACCAACCGCATCAGTTCGTTACAAGAAACCTACAACAGAAATGGGAAAATTACTGATAAATAAAGTAAAATTACTAAAGCTTACATAAATGCAAGTTAACTTAGCAAGAATGTGTTGAGCACACTGTGAAATATGATGATAACAGGGAGCCCATGTGAGTTTCTATTTATTTATGCTCGCTTGTTCACTGTCACATGTTTCTAGTAATATTTCATGGCAGTTCTCATTCTTTTGGTTATAATTAAGATAGTGCACATTGATGTTTTTACAATTTAACCTCAAAACCATTTGAACAAATTAATCAGGCTCATTCAGGATGGGAAATTGCAAACTGTAAACACAGTTTAGAAAGCGATTGGGATTTCAGGAGTTCTTTCATTAAATAAAGAGGAAATGACAGAATATTGCTTCTCAGGATATCCTGAAAATCTCTTGAACTCTGTGGCATTCACAATATGCAACCCTATACTGGTTTTTATTAGTATTTTACGGAGTGAACATGCACAGATTAGACGATTGCAAACAGTTAGACAATTACCCGCGTATTTGCATTTTCAGTAATTTAGAAATTAAAGTTCAAAAGCTGTAACTCCACAACAGCACATCCAAGAGGTTTTCAGGTAACTGATGAATGAAATAAATTTTTCCGAACAGTTTGGTCCGAGGTGTGAAGGAGTCACTTTGCTGAACAAAATAAGATTACCATTCAATGTAGCTTCTAAGATGTATCTATAACTGCCTCAGAGGAATTGATTCGGACTATGTACAACTGAAACGCCTCCTCTTATATCCAGACGTGCTCTAAATGGATCTTTAAATTCTCTCAACTTTATTCCGATTAAATGTATCAGTCTGATTTGTCCAAGCTTCACGTTTGGAAAACGTGGTGTCTCATACACCTATTCATTCGAACTGGCAACAGCGAAGTAAAGAGCTTCCATCAATTATTCTGTAAGTGGAACACTAGGCGGTCCGATTCTTACTAGTGATTACGAAGAAAAGAAGAGATCTATGACTTTCAATCTCAGTCGGTCGTTCTGCATATATGGTATAACTACTAAAGTCAACCGTAGGGATAATTATTCGTTGCTGACCACTAATGGTTATCAGTATAAGTAGTTTCGCCAAATTTGACTCACTGCATCCTCTTCTCATTCGCACTCAGGGCATGATTACTCCTGATACGCTGACGAATGAGAATGGTCAAGAGGACATCATAGGCAGAAGTGTAAATTGTAAAGGGACCAATACATCTTCTGTGGTGTAACATAGTATCTGCTAGTGGCTGAGTATTCTTTCTGAGTTAAACTCGAAGTAGACTGAATCACTGACCGACTTTAATGACTGTATCTTTTGAATGTTTTATGCAGTTAGTTCGAGCATGCTTTGAATATACTGAATATATATTCAGCATGATTCGCAGTAAGTGTATTTACATGACAACTTCTATTCGAATGAATCAGGACACCTACACTGTCTGAATTATGAAGTGAAGTACCAGATTGTTCCCTGGAATCAACTTGGTAGACAAATGAAGATATGAAGCGCGCTTTGTTGTTATCTGTTTTGACGAGTGCTGCAATGAATGACAATGTGACAGAAGTTAATACTTCATGCTAAATGCATCATAAATCTTGTCATTTTCTGTAAAAACAGATCCTTTAAATAGTTTGAACAAGTCGAGAACAAGGAAATATTCTCACGATTATAAGATCGCACAAATAATCTATTAAAGACTATGATTATCAAGTGAGCATTTCAGCTATCTTATCAACCAACACCATTTTCCCTGGACTGCATATCATTCTTCTCACACTCACAGTTCTGCTCTTCACTTGGTCTTTATTAATTGTCTTTGATTTTGATTTATTCGTAATTTTTTAACTTCCAATCGTTGTTGTGTGATAGTATTAAAAATAGGTCGACTGAGATTTTGTTTTAATAGCGATGTAACGACGTCTTAGTCTTGAACTATCTGTGTTAAACACACCTATCTTGTCTGCCTCCTGCAGAAAGACATTTAATCCATCATTAGCAGATGTATTCTTATTAACTGATATAAAATTTCATCAGCAACTGATTTCACTCCGTACATAAGACCACGCTACCGAAAAGCATCAGCAATGAGCAATCCTGGAAACAGATCAACCCAGGATCTGTTGGCCGACAAGCTACCAAAGAAAATGGAGATGGATGAAATACATACTGAAGAGACCAGTGAGTGATTTCACACCCACCTAAAATTGTTTCCATGATTTCCTTCGTGTAGAAAAGTGAGAGAACGGTTATTTCATGCCCAGTGATAAACTCAAAATAACTGATACGTTGTTTCACCTATTTCGTCCCAGCAATTATCGTCAATCAATATCACTTCTCAGTGTCACTGGTTTAGTTCTAACCAATGAAAAATTCCATCGAGATTTGTATATGACGTTTATTTTACTTATGCATAATTGAAACAAAAACAAATTTAATCTTTAAATGAAAAATGAAAATGTTTGCAGAAGTTGAGTGAACAACCGTTATTGGACATGAAAGTCGGAAGTTAGTATTTAAGAAAAACATTAAAAAACATGATGACGATGAATCACAAACATAGTCAGGAAAAGATTATTAATTCTTTTTGTAGTCTCAACAGAATTCGATGTAAGTATTCATCCCCGCCACCTGGAAAACACAAGTGAATATTTGGTAAAGTAAGAAGATATACGTGATATACATGACTGGGTTCATAATTATACAAAAATGGATTTCATAATTCATAAATTCAAACAAACTTGTTAAATAAAGATTATTCTACTGAGAACGTTTCCCGGTAGCATCGGAATTAGGTGAATGAGGCTAATATCAGTGGGGAAAATGACCTTGGGAACACTTGTATTTTTTCTAGGTGATTGTTGATATCCTATCAGATGACTAGTGAAGTCAAAGCTGAAACTTTCTCCCATAGTGTTATTAAGATGCTCAGGATTGCATTCCAAGTGTCAGAAAGAAGGAAGCACAGTTGACGGTAATATTAAGCAAAAAATTCCTTTTGTTTGGCGAATAAACTGCCTGAAGCTTGGAGTGTATCTTGTTAATGAGCGGTAACAAGCATGAACTCAAATTCATTATTACATTTTCACTCATTAGCTAAATTTCATATCTAATATAATTATAATGTAGGCAGATGAAAAGCTATGCAGTGATGCCCAACTGTGAAATTCGTTGCCATCATGCACAACCTGAAAGTTGATGCCCATTGATATTTGTCAAAGCTAATTTTGTCATATCATATATGAAACTAATTATATTCAGGCCGTCACATAATTAAGACAACACGGATGGAAATTAGATAATGAGGGAGGAAATCACTAATCGAAGTGACGCTTAGCTCATCTAGTGGTGAATACTATTGGACCAGGTTTTTCATTTGGATTGTTTACATTGGGGAAAATGCAATGCAATTACATCATTTTCAAACTGATTCCTTGCAATTTCAGACTTCTTCTTTTACTTATTTTTAACTAAATTCTCTGAATTCCATCTAAAACATCTGTGACAGGTAGACGAAGAAAACAGTTAAGGAACTAAGAAGATTCAAATTCCATATTCCACTATGATTGTCACCGACTGTGTGGTCAGCCGACAAGTTATTCTCTTCCTCCTGCACGTGTCAAACCAACAAATGCTGACTAACGTACCTGCTTGATATAACTGGTAAGACTCATATGACTACAATGAATCTAACGCTGTTAACTAGATAATCAACCTACCATATCAGTCTCCGTTGAATCCAACGCGACAAATTAGATCTAGAAATGGAGGAGACTATGGCTCAGTAAGTGAAAACGAAATGCAGCAATATATGACTTGATGAAGCTGCCACTGATTCAACACTGCGAACCAATGACATTTTGGGCGCCCTATTGATAATAAAACTATTAGTAATTACATGACTGCGAGTGGACTTTTCTCTGTGACTCTGGCTGTGTCCGTCTGATATTATCACTCAGATAGAATCTGACGCCATAGAAAGCTAGGTATGTATTTCTGATGTTTGAAGAAACATTTCGACTGATTCTCTGTCTAGAAATTTTAATTATAGGATATGTATACAATAAAAGTGAGGTGTCGACATTTAACTCGTAAGCGAACAAATAATCATGCTTACAATTTAAGCAGCCCATACATTCCTTGAAGTATAAATCTGTAGGCTAACACGATCTGTCTACCATATTTTCACTGAATCACCATCTACGAGATTTGAGTTTATCCACCCAAATAATCCTTTAAGAATCATAAAGAAAAACGTTTTAGTATAAAATGCAAAACACTAAGTGCTGATGACATCAACCCTGAAGTCATCTTATTGTCCTTAGATGAGAATCAGAAACTGTCTTTACCTATTTGTCTTATTTGTGACTATGAATACAAATAGGCATTTAACACAAGTTAGTTCAGAGTTATTGGAGCAAATGTATTTAAATTTTTATGTTAAGTGTAGAATTTCGAGACCATAAATGCCAAGTTCTAGTTGACATAAGCCCATGGGAGCTTAGATAGCAGTATAAAAAACGAACCATTTCATTATAATGAAGGTTCAGATACAGTTACTTCATTTGATGATAGGAAAGGAAGGCATATCTCAGAAAATGTGACCAAAACCCTTAAAATGAACTGGTTAGTATTTGCTGAGGTGAACGGTGTAATCATAAGTTTTGTGGTATAATTTCTATGCGAAATGCTGATTTGATATGGTCAGCACCATGTGAGCGTGAAAAATTTATGGGGATATTCCCATAATTTTCTCCTAAATATTTTCTTAGCTTAAACTGTTTCACCTCATGTGTGCGGTTTATCAATTACACGTGTTACTTGATTCCAGATTGATGGTATAAATTCAGAATAAACTCAGTTATTATGACATCAGAAACTGACACACCTGCCTGCCATGCTGAAATGTGCTTACATTAACGAAGGTGTTCATAGGGAAAACGTTATTTTTTATTTCACTTCATAAGAGATGTGGAACAAACATATTTTGAGAAAGAACTTACCGCCCCATTCATCAACATGTAGGGTAACTACATATTTGTAAAGGGAGAATATTTGTTGAATAAACTGAATGCATTCGCTGATTGTATTTCTGAAATGTGGATTTCTTAGGGAAAATGTGATAAGTCTGTCTAATGTACTTGGGAACATTAACCACACGAACGTAATGCCAAATAATTGAACTAAAATAAGGATTGATGGAAGCATCTGAAATGATTACAATAGTCCCTTATTATTATATATATGGAAGACAAAATATTTCAACCTCTGCCCACTGTGAACTGCTTCGCCTATTACAACATGATTGGATGTTACTAATTACTTTCATTTGATAGGTCAAATCTGATGTCATCTGTCACTTGAACATTGATGAAATGCATGAATAGAGGACAGTGAATATTCCCAGCAAAACCCAAAGACTGGCTGATATTTTGTAGGTGAAGAATGGTGCAGAGTGTTGTGACTGAAACGCCTACACGCAAGAAGCAATGAGTACTGATTAATGTAAATAATAATTTAATGTATTCCAAGAACTGTTCGTTGAAGAATCCTTCCACGTACACCTTTAACACTTATTGCTTTCTTAGCAATATTTCTTAGATTTCAGCCATCAAGATATGTGAAGGTGAATAAAGAAAACGCAGCCTGTTCAATGGATTCCAATAATGTATAAATCCATAAAATCCATTACTAAACGTCGCAAAAATTAATGAGTATTTCGAATGAGTTTGTGAGATGGTTCCGGATATAATTATTATTTGCTATATTAACTCATATGGTGATATTTGTGTGTAAATATATGTAAAGATAAATACATATTCACTGCAAAGCTGTTTTCGAATATGCAGTCAAATCCGTGAATTTGTTTTGTGAATTTTCTTTCTAATGTATAGCAAACGAATCAGTATACATTTCTCAGAATCTCTCACTGTATTTCATAAGTTGAAATGAGGAGATTTCCCAGATATTTGTGTGAGGCATTACACTGAATTATTTACATTCTAATGAAACTAGAAATAACCGCTAAACACAAAGTACAGAGGTTAATTACATTCTCAGTTTGTTATCAATGTAAACATCATCACATTTTGAAAGACACTAGCTTAAGTGTCAAGTATTCAAAACATTCTCCTATTTGTTTGAAGACGTCTTTCCTCCTTCCAGATGCTCAAAGTAACTTTGTTGACGTTAAGAAGGAAACAGATAATCGCAATTGTTTCTGTCATCTTTATCAAATGTCAGAGTTAATCTCAAAGTTTATTCTCCTGACAATAGAATTTATGACTTTGAATTTCTCATCCCTGTCAAGTATGTTGTTTGAAATGCTAAATATAATAATTCGATGTTTCTGAGCTTCGACATTTACTTGCTGACATTTCATTATCAAGCCTGATGACATCCATGCTAGCTCAGCAACTTCCTCACAGATATTCAGAAATTCAACCATTCTTAACACTTATGTGTGCATCAAAATATATCTGTATACGTTCAAGTGATATTGGAAGAAGGAGGTATCGTTGATACATCGTGTATTTCAGTGCTGTTGACGTAGTAGAATTCTAATACACCATCTGAGAATGCATTGTAGAAATGATGAAACCAATTGATGAATTTTATTATTCTTAGGAGAAAGCAAATCCTCATGATTTTGCTCCTATTGAGGATTATTAAACAAATAACTTTTAAAGAGATAGTTAATAAAAATCAGAGAGATTAGAGCTGGTTTCTCGCATATCTGACTATTCTTCTGGGAGTATAATCAGCAAAGCAAGTGTTCCAAATACTCCGCTGAATGATTTGGTCCCTAAATTAGGATGGAATATCTCTTCTACAGTACATGCAATCGACACTCTTTGAACAGTTCTACGTATGTGTCACAGTTTGACTTGAAACCAGTGAAATTTTCACGAAGCCGACAAATAAAAGAAGCACTTTTACCTATTCTGAGACAGATGGATTCCCTCATCTATTCAATTCAAAGTATAATTTTTCATTGTCTATTCAATATAAATCAGAAATGAAATTTGGAACTCTTTCTTCATCATAAGTGAGATTCGACTATTCTGTGTTGCTGTATTCCCACAATATTCCGTTTTGAAACGGTATCTTGTAAGTGTCTGATCATCATCAGTCAATTGTGGTTTAACTGGTACTGTAACAACAGAAGGCAAGACACGGAAGCCAAGGTACATTTTCAAGTGGTCAACCAGGGAATTGCATCTACACAGTTTGTATTCTTTAGGCAAACACTGAACGTGTGATTTTGATTTACATTGAATGACATGAAATCGTGGTGTTCAAATACACATGTATTATTCTGCTGCTAATACACTGTTGAACTGTTGGAATAGTATTACCAGACGTTAACATCAACAAATTCAATGATTCTCACTGTGAGAATAATATTCCGTTGGCACCCATTGTCTGTTTCACTCTACAACAGCACTAATATTTATTGAAAAAGTCAATCTTTTAATTTCCTAAATAGTTTGAATTGGTCGGCGTGATGACTTTTCTAGCAGTGACTAAGCAGTTACAGCCACAAATATCAACCTGCCTGTCATATGCCAGTGTTAGTTGCATGATATCTCATTACGTTCACTCTGTTTGTGACATAATAGAGCTTGTTTCAACCTTCGATGTGTAGATGAAACG
Organism: Trichobilharzia szidati; assembly: GCA_944472155.2. NCBI lineage: Eukaryota > Metazoa > Platyhelminthes > Trematoda > Strigeidida > Schistosomatidae > Trichobilharzia > Trichobilharzia szidati. The sequence goes on from CALYDE020000734.1 coordinate 764,548, forward strand.
TTAACAGTACAAAAGGAATAATTACTTAACACCCCACTCACCCGTTTTTGGAAGTTTTTCCTTCACTGTAATATGATGTTTTATGATTATTAATGTGTTTGAAATACGTAAAATAAAATTATATTATCGGATTTTTAATTTTCCCTTGCATATTCAAACTTCAAATGAGTATCTATTGTATCTCAGCATAGTTTCGTTGGAAGATGGGTGGCGAAGATCAACAGATGCCTGAACCCATAGAAAATTAACAGTAATTTATAGTGCTAATATAACTTTTTTGACCTGCATGGATAGCGAATTCTTTGAATTTGCTTGTCGCTATGAATCCCACACCAGTTAAATGTAAGAATGCGGTGGCATTATACCACATATTCCTACGAAATGACGACATGCAATATGCATCCAGTGTGATTATAGACAAATACCGACCAAACATCAGTGAAATTGAATTATGTCACAAGAGGTACACAACTGCGTAATATTGTACATTCTGCCGACCGAATCTGTTACATGTAATGGCATTTCTAAGCACCCTGATCGACCCCAATTTGAAGTCTGATGGATGCTGAGAATAGGAATAAACGTATTTAACACTAACTTACACTCATAAACTGAAATGATGCAGTACACCAATGAATCCGGTGGACAAAGTCATTCATACAGACGCAGAAAACAGCACTGCATGGATTTCATAGGACATAAAGCATGAATTCGTTCACGAAAATGATATAAGTCACTCTCTACTACTATCGAATTCGTCTGTCATGATGAATATCTGAATCTCTTAAATATGACTCACTGATAGTTGAACAGTGGATCATCCGGTGTAACTAGTGAAATTATCCTTATTTTGGTTGCGATATTGTTTCTAGAGTACGTATTTATCATAGAAGTTATCTACATCAGCGTATGATGTTTTCTTGAATGATAACCACATGTCTTGCATACCAGCTTTATAATTCTTCCATTGATAAATGACTCATTGACCTTCAACAGTCATTAGAATTCCTCTTCATGTCGACGAAAGGCAAAATGTTATCCAGTGTCATCGCAGTAACTGGGGCAGTAGCCTCCAGTTGAATAGTCTGGAACTATTTTATACTGAATGTGTTTCATGATCTAATTTCAGAAAACATGTAACAGAATAGAACGTGCTCTGCTGTCGAAATTACACCCATTTAGTGCATTGACAGTGCTTTCCAGAAATTACAGTCATCTTCAAATTTGACATTTGTAAAATGGAAAAAGTATTCCACTTACATTTGCTTTCTGAGAAATAAGAAATGTTTTCGACACGGGTTTTAGTCAGTTTGAAGTAATGAACACAAGACAAAATGTGAGAAATAGAGATGGTGGTGGTGAGAAGCTAAGAAGTTATGAGATGAGCTGTTTGTCAAACAATAAGCTTCAATTTACCTAATAATATTTTCACCCTCCCTATTCTTTTTTCTTACCCCATATCCCTGTGTCGTCTTCCAATCTCTTATTTGTGGCCTTGGTCTGTGCACAAGTTAACCTGTATAGTGATAATTATTGTTCTCTTGCTTTCTATATTAATGAGTATGACAAGTACTTGTGTGGTCAGAATGTTCGAAATATGTTGGTTTCAGATTAGCTACGTCTTCTTATTGTTTTGTCGAAGTTTAAAAAATAGAACTAATTGCTGGAAATAGCAAGTGTTCACTAAAAACGAAGAGAAAATTCATCTGTTTGGTTGTTGAACGTATTATTACGGGATTGATATCTAATTTCAGCTTATTACAGCATTTTTTTGACGAACCAATGGCAAAATATTGAAAGGAGAATGAATCAAAGATTAGGTGTTAATAATCCATGTCTCCTTGCTAAACACCCACTGAATTGTATGTCACGTGGATTGTGAGAAAGACCTAAGTTGCTGAATGGGACTGTTATATCAACTACACACTATAACACACTAATATAGAAATATTTCAACATTAAATAAAAGTGGAATCAGATGCTTGGTGTGCCAAACGTGACAATCTGCACTGCCATTTGAAGTAAACAGCTTTATGGGTTGAAAATCATACGTTTCTCCGTTATCATCATTGTGAGAGAATATTACGACTATCTTTTGCTTAGTAAATCCAAATATGGTTGAAATTAGTTATATTACTAATACCATTCGGTACCTCACATAATGAGATCAATATTTTAATAATGCCTTTATTCCAAACAGTATTTCTGATAAAAATATAATACGATATTACACGCTGGAAATTTCACATTCACACACTCAAATACCAGATTTCAAAATATTGACCTACTCATGAATTCTGCATTGATGAGAAATATGTGGAGTAGACAATATTAGAGAGAAAGTGCAATGAGACAAAAACACTGAAGAAAACAAAACTGGAAAGTTTAGAAGCTGTAAAATCTGAGGGGTACAATCCAAGAAAAGTGACACGATTGCATCATGGATGAAATCTTATTTTCATAATGCCACATTGTTATACAATAATATCTACTGTATATAAACGAAGCAAGAACTTTATGTGAGTACCATGCTGTTATTATGAATAAAATATTGTGATCTCAACGCGATCAATCAGTAAATATTACAGCATAACACTGTATGACTTTATCAAAATTAAAATGTTACACACAATGAAGTTATACTCCACCTGAGTCCTCAACTCTTATCCTTACATAAATGACACGATTGAATTTAGGGATAAATTGAGTTCATGAATAACCTCAATGCAGAAATCAATGAAAACAGAATACGTAGTTCGGAGAAGGTTCTCTTTTCGGCGACGAATTCATTCACTTAGCTGTACAATCGCAATTATGTATACTTGTTTTTGTTCGTATGTGTTCATTAGTTTTGTCCGATAAGAATGAAAATAAGCTAGCGCTATTGTTGTCAAGACATTTCAAAAATGTGATGCATAATCGAGTTGAAACTACGGAGGTTCAAGATTGGTGAGAGGGTGATGGCAATGAGTTCACAAAAATAACATGGTCACTAATGGTAATCAACACAAAAGACGTTGAATAAGCGTGATGCGGTTACATAATAAGAAGACTAGATTAACGAGTGCGTTGTGGCTAAGACGCTCACGGAAATATGAAATTATGTAAGAATTCAAAAAACTAGGAATGTCATAAGGAAATAGAACAAACAAACGCACAAGCATCCAGTCAAAACGTTTGTTATCATGATAGCAGAAGTAGTTGGATGATTTTCTTTTTGTAAACATCACTCCAGCTGAATGTGTAAGGTTTCAGCGATACAGAGAAGACGAAAGCGTATTGCCTTTGATAGTTTATTATTCACGTTGCAGATCACTTTCCAGGAGGTATTTGCTGAGGTGGAATGACCAGTCTTGATCGGATGGTTGATTTTCAAACTGTTTATACAGCCAGTATGACCTTTTTGTAGCCAAACGTGATAGTACTTCTGAACCCTAATGGACAGAATACGCATCGAACGACCAATGTTCCCGGCTATTCAGCAGCAGGTGAAGTGGCCAGATATCGAAAGATCTTGCTGTTAAGGCTTCTGTGGACTGATGTACACTAGTCCTTCCATCTCAACAAACACCTCTTTCAAAGTGATCTGCAAGGTGAATTATAACCTATCAAAGGTAATACTCTTTCGTCTCCATTATGTCGCTGAACACTTACAAAATTAAATTTTTTTATTGCGTTTCTATGTGTATCCTGACCACAACTCACTCATTAGGCCACTCATCTTATTACGCAACTGCATCACGCTTATTCCGCTTCTTTTAAGTGTTGACTAACGTTAATGACCATGTTTCTGGACAACGCATTGCTGCAATTCTGTCTGTTTTACTGAGTTGCTCTCAGATGAAAACCCAAATCTGCATTTAAAAGAATTCAACTGCATTTCCTTTGACTACCATTAATGCCCTCGTTAAACGTAATGTCTTGGTCTGCAGAAGGACGACTGAGTCAAACATTCATTTCCGTGGATGTTGTAGAGATGGTTCAGATTAGGCATAGATCTAAAAATCCGCAGCCTGCTTTCAAAAAAACAGTGTCAATAGAAAGAAATTAAAATAGCAGCTGTTCTCAAAGCTTCGATTAATGGTCGCCCAATTCATAGCTCTACCTACTTTCTCTTGGGTTGTGAATTGTAGTGTTTGAAACTTTTCTTAAGGTCCATTTACTCTAAAGTTTATTCGAGAAAACTCTAGTTATTCTGTTACGCTGAGGTGTCTGTATAAACAGTCGCTTGCATACCGATCAAGCACATAACCAGCTTGCTGACTTGCAGCTCTGTTACTATGATATCACGTATTGTCATGCGAATAGTTTCATTGATATGAAAGAGGCTTAAATCATTCTCGAAATTAGTGTGATAAATGATTTGAAAGATACAACCAACTGCTTACCCGTGAGCACTTGAATTACCATGATATTTGTAAATATCTTAGAGTTTCGATAACTGAGTAATACACGTTTAAATTGAATTGACGTGATTACGCGCATGGCGTTCGAGTGTCTTATCACTGGGTCAAAGAACGTAACAAAAAAGTTCTATTACTGTCGACAAATTACCAGAAAACGTGAAGAAACTAGTTTTAGATTATGTAGATGCAATTGTGAGTGAAAGGAAAGAAAAGAAATGCATTAGGCTGTTACAGAGTTTGGAGAACGAGGCACTTGAAACAAGATTTCCTCCGAACCCAAACTGTTTTGTGTATATTTTCTGATGTAGTCCTTAGTGAAGTGGATCTAAAGGTTTTTATCGCTTGAACCTAAATTTTGTGATAGCCAATTTAAAATTAACAAAATGGATGCACAAATTCAGTTCGAAAGTCTCTTCACTCAAACTGAAGGCCTAACACCCTCATCAACTGAAGATGTTAAAAGATTTAAATCAGCACTAGTCGATTGTTGTTATTATTACATGAATAGTGAACGCAATTCAGATAGTATTTTGACCAATGAAACATGGAGAAGAAGCTCTGGATGTTCTATGTAAAAATGATAAAATAATAACAGCAAGACCGTATAAGGGCTCAGGAGCGGTTATAATGAACAAAGCGGATTAATTTGAGCAGATGATAGTATTCCTAATGATAAGCTAAAATTCTAAAAAATCTCCTCTTCTCTGGATCCGATTGAAGAGATAGAGAAACAGTTAGCAGAAACATTGGGAACACTGAAACAACAAGACTTTATCTCACAGAGTCAGTATGCATCACCTTAACCCACTGGAACGTTCACACCAATATTATATGGCTTGCCCAAAGCGCACAAAAATGATGTGCCGCTTCGACCAGTATTAGATATGTTAAATTCACCATACCATCCCGTAGCCAAATGGTTAGGCGAACTCTTCCAGCCTCTTCATACCGAGTTGGTGAAACACAGTGTGGAGGATACTTTTGTATTTGTTGAAAGGATAAAAGATTTAAATGTTGACAATAAATTCATGATATTATTTGACGTATCTTCTTTATTCACCAATGTACCACTTATGGAAACAGTGAACTTTGTATGCGAACAACTCATAAGACGAAACATCGATGTTGGCATGCCTATATATTTTATGAAACAGATTCTCTTGAATGTCCACTTTTTATTTATTAAGAAAAATATTTACAGACAAATCGACGGTGTGACAACAGGGTCATCATTATGACCCATTCTAGCCGAAATTTTCCTTGCGAAACTAGAAAAGGGTATTTTGAGAGATAACTCTATTATGGATAAGATTTTATTTTGATAAATTTCACAGTGTTGTACAGTAATATTAACTGATGACGTTTCAAGCACAAATTATTGCCCAAAATCATATCAATTTACTCACAGAACGTTTTTCTTTCATTAATATACATGTGCGGAATCTGATTGTAATTGATCAATAACACTCATATTATTATTTCTGAATGTATATTGACCAAAATTGATTTTTATTCTAATATCTAATCGATTCCACACATGTATATAAATAAAGGAAAAACGTTGTGTGAGTAAATTGATATGATTATGAGCAATAGTTTGTGCTTGGAACGTCATCAGTTAATATTACTGTACAACACTGTGTGATGTATCAAAATAAAATCTTATCCTTAATGGAGTTATCCTCTACCACAGCGCCAGAGTTTTATAGTTATATCAATAAAACCTTCGAGAGATGTTATTGATGAAGCAGAACTCTACTGTCGATACATGGATAATACATTTTTGACTATGAAAAATGAGGATGAAGGAAAGAATATCCTGGATAAATTAAACATTGTTCATGCTGCAATACATTTCACCATTGAGAAAGAAGAAGACCGTAGTGTTTCATTTCTAGACGTCCTCATGACCATAAAAGAGGATGGCACAACGAGAAGAAGTGTATATAGAAAACCTACATCGACGGTTCATTATACTCATTTTTTTCAGCTTCGTGCCATTGAAATACAAACGCAATCTGATAAAGTGCTTGCTTCACAGAGCAATAGCAATCTGTTTGGATGAATGTCTTGATGAGGAACTTGATAACAACAAACGGTTGCTGAATGAAAATGGTTATCCAGAAAATTTTATTGATAAAATCACAGCAATTCTCAAAGCTTCGATTAATGGTCGCCCAATTCATAGCTCTACCTACTTTCTCTTGGGTTGTGAATTGTAGTGTTTGAAACTTTTCTTAAGGTCCATTTACTCTAAAGTTTATTCGAGAAAACTCTAGTTATTCTGTTACGCTGAGGTGTCTGTATAAACAGTCGCTTGCATACCGATCAAGCACATAACCAGCTTGCTGACTTGCAGCTCTGTTACTATGATATCACGTATTGTCATGCGAATAGTTTCATTGATATGAAAGAGGCTTAAATCATTCTCGAAACTAGTCGGATAAATGATTTGAAAGGTACAACCAACTACTCACGTGAGAAATTTGAAACGTCTAAAATATTTGGAAATACATTAAAGTTTCAATTGAATTGTTTCATTTACTCACTACAGATGTTTACATTTTTCATATGTATCCCACATCATATGACCATTCGCCTGTAATAATTTCGTTGTGTTGACATTTATAAGTTTTTCAGCTGAAAAGTAATTGTTCTTCATGGAGCTGCAACAGAAGCGCACACGATCATAGTCCGTTATGCTACTCGCTTACTTATCTACCAAAAATTGAACCTTTAAACATGAGACCAAGTCATCCTGAACAGTTGATCCACCGTAATGTGCTTATTTGGCATACTGCTCCGCATGTATTTCTCACTATATATGTATATATCTTCATCAATGAATTCAAAGTATTCGGCCAAAGAGTTCCAACAAAATAGGTGAATTCCTTGGATCCGTCTTCATCACAATTTGGCTCTTTGTTTCATATGTGATTACATCAACGTCATTGTAACAGAGTGTCTATTCGTCTAATCTTGTTTCATATGCATATTCTTTGAACTCAGGGAACTAACTCAGTACACCTCAGATGAATAATGACTAGTAACATGGTTGCCTGTTTAATACAGAGTAAGTGACCTGCTTCAACACAAGTTGTTAACAGAAATAAGGTGACAACAATTCAGAAGGGGTAAAGGTGACTGTAACATGAAGGCAGTGTTTGTGTAGAAAATTGGGCAGCATTCTCGATACCGATAAAAATTATGAAAAGACAAAGTACTGGATGAACGTATTCCTGAATTATGAAATTCAGAGTGAGATAACTAAAGTCTAAAAGTAATCAGAATACGACGATTCCTCAAAGACGCTAATAACTAATCCAACACCATATTCTCACTTTAATTTGCAGTTTAACATGTACAATTCACATTGTTAATTTTCTAACTCGAAAGTGAATCAGGTTCCATTTGCTGCTGAGTTTATTTGTGTAAAGAACTTGGGAGAGCGTCCAGATTTCAACAAAGCAAATATATTATCTACATATCTTCTCGGCAACGTGGGGGCAGAATTTAGCTTTCTAAGATCTATGTATTTCCGACTATCCATAAATATATCCACTACTGTTGGGGAGAATGATGACCCCATTGCCACACCATTTGTTTGGTTATATATTTCATTTTAAATTTTAATGTACTGGAGTTAAGTCATACTTTAATATCCATCATTATAACATAATCACATTCAGGTCACAGGTCAATTAGATTATCGAACATAAATGTTTGGCCAGACCTAGAATGACTGACCACGATATGTAAGATCACTTAGAAAGATCTCAACTATTTTAGTGCGTTCACCTGCATGAATTCACGCAATCGGCTTGTGAAATTATTACAAATTGACATACTTAAGTGGATGGAGAGGTTGATCACCGAATCTTTGTTTACCGAATGAGTACTGAATACGGCCAACCGAAATGGCGCAGTGCATGTACCAAAATATGGAAAGTTTCAATTAATACAGAGGTGGAAAAATGGATACATAAGGCACAATATGAATCGAAGTGATTGAATTGGTGTTATTTTGAGCAATAAGGTGTGCTTGCAACATGAAGCAGTCACTAACACTGCACCAATTTGTGTTAAACCAAACAAACCTATGTAATGTGGGATTATGCACTACTATAGTTCCCGAATTCTACCGATATTATGGTGAAATTTCGGTTTCACTTAAATCGAATCAGCCAATTGGGGAAATATGGCGGTCAAAATACTTCATAAAATCATTCGTTATCTTAATTATGCTTCCATAAACACTATTAACAGAATTTGGGTGAAGACAATTCAGCATGAAGTAAGATCACTTTTTTCAGAAAGCCAGTGTGAGTCTGAAAAAAAGTTATCGATATCGTGGATGTCAGATACATTACTGCGCAGGAATGCTCCCAAAGTATGAAAGATTTCCATTCACCCATTTCACTGTCTTCTACATAATTTCAATACAAATGTCTGTTGATATTTACACTGTCAATATCCAACATGAGTATGTCAAGTGGAGCTTTTCAAAATTTCAATCAAAATTTAATATTTTCGAAAAAAACTAAAATCAGAGACGCATTCTCGGTACAGTAATCAGACATTTACTTCCAGAATATACATACATCCTGAAAGATTCAGTATGATGAAAACAGAAAAATTATTAAAAGTACACGTCAAAGATCTTAAAAAACCGAAATAACATCTTGAAATATAATGAAACGTTTTGTCATTTAGAGAAACACCGATTTCTGTCTGAGAACTGTGGGGACTGTGATAAATCCTCATTACGTATTAATCAATTATCGTATGAGTTGGTGTGAATATGAACAGTGAATTCCATTCGTTGCATTATTCAGCTAACAGAACTCTTGCAGTGTGTGAAATTTCCAACAAACCAATAATGTAAATTATTTCCAGTATTCGAAAGTATCAATCTACTAATCAGTAGAGCATATTTGAAATCATACAAACCATCGCTGAAAGGTTTATACTGCACAATAAATAAAAACCTGAAGGTTGAAGTGTGATCTGATTTCGTATTGCACAAGTGGAGTTCACTTGATAAAAGAGGAGTAATTGGGAAACACCATGTCATCCGACAGATAAACGACTGCGAGAAGTAAATCTAGTTCTCAGTAGCGATACTCACAATTTTACATGTCAATGTTGATACTCGTGAGGAAAGCCAATCAGCTGTTGAAATCTGCAGGAAATTCAACTGTGGCCGAACATCTTCAAATGAGCCTTTCCGAGAAGTTTGAACTTCCACATTTCATTCCCGAGAAGAAAATAAAAGTTGGAAATGTTTTATAGAATTGATGGAGTAGGTGAAGAGCAACCACAACAGCTTCGTACCTTTTCATTTAAATGGAAATCAAATCCGTTTTCAGTGATCTGTGCATTTATATATATATATATATATAAGACATTTTCATTTCGAATGACACTCACTTCTTTGTTCTATATAAAACAAAAAGAAATGAGAAATATTCTTAAGGCAAGTAAGTGACTTCTCATATTATAATAAATAATTATGCAAGCGTGATAAACCACGTGATAATGTGAAACATTTCAATTGCTATTGTATGTAAAGCTCAGACACTCTGGTTATTAGTAATTCCGCAATAAGCATTTTGTGATCTGGAACTGTGAGAACTGTAAGTCTTACAGAGAGTGTATGAAAATCACACTGCTTCGATTACAAATCACGCTGTGCATCTGAATGAAAGATAATTTTGCTTTGGACTTAATAAATGATGAATATTCCGGTTAGAACCATCAATTATTTAGTGATAATCCTTCATTCTCGTCTTTTCCTGTCTTCCACGTATTTTCAATGCTTGTCTATGTTTGCTAAACACAATAATCTTTAATGTATTTCGAAGCCTGGCTGCAGATAATTCTGTAATTACATCTACTTTGGTTTTGAATACTGAAGTATGTAGCTCCTGGTGAAATATATAAATCGAAAACAAGACAAATAGATACCGGTCCTTTCCTGCATATATATTCGCGAAGATAATAAGGCTCATTGTCACCTAAAACGTTTTTCGATATCCCTAAATATGAGACCTGAAAACCAAAAAGTGTTTCATCACCTCGTATAAATGACTGATTTAAAATTTGAATGCAACTCACCGTTGAAAACTGACAGGATGTTTACAAAAGTATTTGAACGTGAACACTTGTGAAGAAATTGACATCCCGCATACATCCATTATTATTTTCTAAGCTCGATTAGTTTCCCTGAGGATTTATTGTGCTAGTCACATTTTGATTGTTCCTTATGACTTCGTTTAAAAACACTTTCACTGTGTATATATACAGACAGTGTAGAGGCAGCTGTGGTCAGACATTTACACATTATCCTGACATTGATTTATTTTGTATTTTGTTGTAATTCAGAGATACTCTGATGAGTATTATTTCTTTGTAAAATTAATTTTGTTCCTCTGAGTGAAAACTGTCTTGCTTAGTTATCATATTCTCGTGCTTAGTGTATGTTGTCATTTCTCCTCTTTACTGCCTATGATATGAATTTTGCTCACTATATTTTGAAGTCTCATTGTAAGCCATTCTGCACTTATGACCAATTGAATTTTTTATACTGACGAGCGTATAGCATTTTGACAGACTCATGCGAAAGACATGTACGTGTTGGTTGCTTGAAATATTTTCGTGAAGCCATAGAAACTAAATATTCAGTGACATTTCATTATGGGTAAATTTATTTTGATAAAGTCTCACAGTGTTATACAGTAATATTTACTGATGACGTTTCGAGCACAATTTATTGCTCGTAATCATAATCTACCACAGTTCACAAGTTTTATTCTTATTTCAGTGACATTTGCCAAATGTGTCACACTGAAATGAGCACCTCTTGTCGAATATCAAATTATAAAAGAAAAGAAGGCGTTCAGTGAAGAGACTGTTTTTGGCGAATTCATTCACTGAGCTGTACAACCGCATTTATATACAATTTTGTTTGTGTGTGTGTGTACATTAGATTTATAAAGTTTAGATAATTACGTAATATAAATATTATTTGGCTTGGAAACAAACGTTAATTAGATAGAAAATAAAATAAAATTGATTAAGTGAATTGGATGACGTAATACAATTGAATAGAATTCAGAGTAGGTCAGGTTGGCAACAGTGTTAATGAGTGGTGGTGATTCCACATTTAGGAATAAAGGCTAATCATATGAACTGAAATAATTCACAATATGTTGTCTGCCATTAGTTCGTCTGAGATAATTTCCACCGCTGAACACTGTTTCACTCATAATTCTTGATTAATAAGTTAACAGCAATTTGTCATTTTTGGTATAGAAATTGCTCGATTTAATTTGAAATGCTGCTTACTTTCTCTAACTGAGTTGGAGTATACACAAGTTGAGGTTCTATCATCATGGAAGTCATCGTTAATTTGTGATCAGGTGAACGAATTCGTATAAATAGTTTTAAATTCACTGTGATTATCTATCACTCATGGCTTAATTTCACGTCATTGATAACCAGAATATGTTCATGCATGCCATTCGTCAAAATCAAGTTTTTTTTACTAAATAAATAACGAGCAATAGTTTGATACTCAGGTATTTTTCTTCAATTTCAGTTTGATCTTAGTCTTTCTGAGATTTTGTAAAAGACATCTGCCTTGCAAGTAAGTTTTGGGTATATCGCCTGTGACACTTCATCGAATTAAGCGCTTTTTCAGCATTTACTCTGAAAGACGTCTCGTTTACTATTATTAGGTGTGATGATTTATAAACTGTGTAAGTAATGGCAGAAGCTAGTTTCAATAATTATAATTATAATATCGGAGACCAAAATAATTCATTCATGTGAAAGTGATATTGATAAAATAGCCAGAATCAGGACTTTCATACTTCTTCAGCCCGTTTGAATAAAATTTCCCCGATATTCAATGTGATGCACTTCAGAGCGAAGCTCCAAGAAGGTCAATTTCAAAGATTTACTCTTTTATAAGTGATTTTTAATCAAAATGAGACTACTGTCTATTGACAGACGAAAAATGAATAAATGGGCATGACAGTTGCTTTTGGTTTCGAAGGAATTTGTGAACACTTCTGTTTATCAAGACAATATTTCTCACACACACGTTTAGAATTTGATGATTTTGCTTCTTCAACAGGCTTCTTTTTCTCATATTTGGATCCTGTAGTGTACCAGCAGTTAGCGACCATGCTCAACTTCCAATCCGTGTTGACTTATGCCGTGTATTATTGCTCAAGATCATTATTCGCACCAGAAAATGCATCACCATGGCCTGTGGCTTTTGGACCCTTTGTATAACACAATGAATCCGAATAAATTAATTCAGATGAGTATACTAAAAATAAGACGACGTGTCACCATTTCTTAGATATTTCGTCTTTATTTATTTTTTTGATTGCACACAAGTCAGTATCTAGTGTAATGTGTCTAGTCCCATCTTCGGTGCAGACTGAATTCTATCAGTCATGTTTGCAATGTGGCCACCATGCTAGGTGGCTCGCCATTACGGTGCACTGTGAATTGTTGGTATTAGATGGTTGGGGGCAATCGGCAGGAAGCCTTGGACCTTGGTTTCGTGCTAGTTGGCACTCATCAGCAAGGCGTATCTGCAACCTTGAAGGAACTCATGTCCCTTCTGAGATTCGAACCCGCGTCTTTATGGCATATTTGTTCGGAGTTCATTCACTCTATGAAGCACAATAGATTTTCTCACGACGTGATTGAATTTGCAGACACTGTGACACCCCTTCAAAGACAATTTTATTCCTAAGTGTCTTAATACAATGGCATAATCATTATAGTGCATGATTAACATTTACTTTGAAACAATGAAGAGAATGTAGTTGAAGATTTCCACTAAAATAAGTGGCCGGTTTAGAAAAAAACTCACACTTATTCTCTGTAGTGAGAAGTGACAAAACAAACAAACTCATGAATACATTTCACAAGGCAACAAAAACACATGAATTTGTAAAGGGAACTGAACAATTCGATTTCAAGCTCCAACTCTTTCACATAAACAAATCGGGTGATGAACGTCGGAAATCCATTGAAAAGTAAAAACTGGAAGCAGATGAATTCTGCGACTGACGATAATTTTAAATGAAGGACGTTTCTCTTGCTGTCCGATAAATGTTGTCTGAATATTCATTGGAGCACAAACACGAGTAGAAATTTGCATAGTTTGGAAAAATTAGTGTGATAATGATTTCTGTAGTCTTCTGTAGTCCTAATCGATGTCAATTAGTGATAACAGATGACAGGAGTTAAACGTCTGTTGTCAGTCACTGCATTTGTGGCGATGACGTTGTTGATAATAAAAGTATGTATTTCGTCAAAGTAATGATGTAGAAAAGTTCAGCTTCAGTTGTAATTACTCTAGCATGAACATCTGCTATGGATAATACTGCATTCAGTGTTTGTAGTCCTCCGTAAAAGATGCATGACGCTTCTTTATTATTCAAGTTATCAAAATAAAAGTAGGGCGAATTAAACACAAGAATAATCTGTTTTCAAGTAGCTATTTTGATTTCTATTACATTTCACTTTTCTTAAATTCAGTCAAGTTTATTCTTACTTGACCTCATTATGCTGATTCTTTTTCCCAGAACTTCGTCAGCCATTTGAATATTTAAGCTTATGTGCAGACAAGACTGCATGTGACGTGTGGCGACACTGCGTTAATATCATGTAATGAAAATTCAGATATCGACCCGATAAATTGTTACTTAGTGTCTACCTATTGACGTGAATGCTCGATCAGTTGAGAGTGTCCTGTGTGTCCTCTTTGGTAACGCTGGCCGTAACACTGATAACTTGAATGAAATATACCTGTAGATTCACATTGTCATTTGCACTTGTGTTTGATTTCGTTCATTGTCAACAGATGATGGAGAGTTACATGAATGTTGTGAGTTATTCACTTTATAGCGATAACACTAACGGGAATATAAGTATGTGTCTTGCCGATGTAATGACAGCGTTCATTTCATCTTCTTTCCTATAACACTTCGTGTGAACGCTTGCAAATGTTAAAACAAGGTCGAGTGTTTGTAGTCCTTCATCCTTGACATAACATGCTTCTTCATTATTCGGGTTTCCAGAAATAAAATAACGTGGATTTGAACGCGAGAAGTCCTCTTATAAACACACAGACGAAACATAAGTAGATATTTCAGCTGATATTAGTATTCTACTTATGAATTCCGCTGAGAATTCTACACAATCTTTTTATTTATTCCCAGACTTTTTAGTCGATTTCCGGTTTAATATTATTTCAAATCACACTCACCAAGTTTGTCTGAATAAATACACAGTGAAATTGGCCTCTTTTATGAGTTGTATTGCAAATCTTCACAGAAATCCATCTGAGAATAGTATGTTGCAGCATCTATGAAATCAGAAAACCACTCGAAATTGTCTAAAGTTTTTTAAGTATAGATTACTGAGCAAGCGTGTTCCTAATCTCATGAATTCACAGGAGCAAATATTTGTTAGAAATATGTTCTACCAAAAATTCAAATCCGAGTTTGCAAAGCATCACTTAGTTCTTGAGTAAAATAAGAGAAGGTATTGTTTTGTGAACAGCTTTCAGGACTGGTGAATTAGAAAGGACAAATTTTGGAAAAATTAGGGTGAATCTTGTTTAGTGAGTAGTGTTCAAGAAAAGGTGCAATGAAGTGTTCAGAAACAGAGGCATTCAATCTAAAGTTATGCCTTTTAAAATGTGTACCACTTTTATTCTTTAGATGACGTGTCGAACAGAATTTATCTTTCATGGCCATTTCGTAATGATCATATGTATCAGAAACAAGAATAACTTCTACTACTTAGTGTTATGTGTTCAACAAAAAAATTAGTATGGAAAACACTCCTAAATCAAAAGTGAATTGCTGAAAGCACCTGTGCAATATCTCGTAAGAAATCCTTCGAATAATTTACTCAATAGATTTTGCCATATTTATTCCAGCTCAACTCATGCTTAATCTCTAGGCATTTGCATCATCCACATTAAAATTCATGACATTCAGAATCAACATGTATGTTTTAAATTTAAAGATGAATGCAAGTATCAAGTATCGAGTTTCTCCCTTGTTGTGACAACGATAAAGTATATAGCTCAGGGGACACGATCTTAGCGGATTTGAATAGGTGTTAGTCAACGATGTTTATCTAGTTTCTTGTTTCCATTTCGTCATTCACTAATGACGACATTGATCAATTTCATCAGCGAATAACCTCAGAATAAACACAGTGTATTTCCGAGTGAGAAACTACACCATTCATCATAATTACTTGAATCATAACTCGTCGATAGTGATTTCAAGTGGTACGATTCAAATCACTGGACTATTCTTCCTCACTCCTCTCTAACCGGTGATATATAAAACGTCGGCTAGAATCTTCAGCCTTCACTGAGGAGGTTCAGCTCATTACTAACTCTCCGTTATTTCACCTGGTCGACGACTCAAATAGAATTTCCGAATCATCTTGAAATTGGCATTGATTCTTCCAGTGGCAGGTGATTACGTCTAAACTGTTAACTTACCTGGAACTTTCAAAGAGAAAATATTCATACACGACGAAACACAGATAAATGACTATTGTGTATTCCTACATGCACATTTGTGCATGAATACCTCTTCGAATATTGAGTGACCACGATATCAATACACAGATATATGCGACTAATGCACACAGTCTGGCCACTGAATTTAGCGGCTTTCACAGAGACAGTTACTTCAGTAAAATGACTAGGTAAGCGCACCGTCTCCCTCTTGATCTTTGTCCAGTGTGGTCAGTAGAAGTGTCTTAGGATCGATCAGGATTTTGATAATGGCATACTTAGTGGATCATTTGCGTGATAAATGAGATGCTTCATCAATTCTCAAGATTTGTACCCCTTTTGTTGTCCATCATAACTGAGGCAGTTGACATCAAAATTATTTCGGCTCTTCTGTGTGTTCGTAAATTTCTATCTCGTCACTACAGTCTCCATGGTGTTCACCTCTAAACTCGACTAGTTTTCTTTCCCAGCTATTCCTCGTTAACTGTAAAAGCTGCTTTTGCCAGCAGTCTTATCTTCAGCGTTATGCCACTATTGCACTGTGGAATAAGTACACAGGTTATTAGAAAGTCAAACATCATTATAATAATTGCTACGACAAAGTAGTTATTGCTCGCCTGTGTCCCGAAAAATATGCACGCGTTACTTACATTCTACCGACTTCTTGAGTTTAGCCTTATTATTATGATCACGTTAATCATTGTCCACTAATCCATTCATTTAAATCCACCTCAGGGAGTATCAATACACAATATAGGATGTCCCTGGAAAAACAGCTGGAATACATATCTCTTATTCAAAGAAAAGAATCCTTCAGTTACTGAAATGAAAACAAACACCAAAGCAAAATATAACTTACAATATTTTACTAAAACGGACGAAATGGTCGAATGTATATGTCAAGGAGATTAATCAATGGATTTCTCAACACACTGGTATATTTTGATTTCTATCGAAGCCTAAGCGATCGAACTCTCCCGAAGTACAAAAGTTATTAATTTAATGCAAAAATATATACCTAGTTAGACGCTTTTAGACGCTCCCATGTGAATGACATTCACCTACAAGTATTTCATCAGAGTGAAGGTTGAAGTCTTGCCATTAGAAATGTTGGTGTTCCTCATTTTTTTCTTCCACATTATTATTGCTTTGTGACCAGATGTCCAATTTTACTAGGTGGTGCTTGTTTATTTCCAGATTCATGTTTTACTTCTCAATGAAAATTAACGTTTACATTTCATACGATAAAGTAAATCAAATTTTGTAGTCACACTTCACTGCATAATTCTCAAACAAATCTAGTTTGAACGATAGACTGAAGTCAGTTGAAGGTGAATATATACAGTTTGAATTCGCAATGTCGAGAACATTTAAAACAATGTTCTCCTCATGTGGAATTCTTTTGCAATACAAATAAAATTACCAATTAGAAGAATTGCGTGAATTTAATTTCCAGTGACAACAATTTCACAGACTTTTCGAAGATGTGGTGAGTAATTCTAATAGTCATTGAGCTCTGATCAAAAGGCTGACACGAATGATTCATCTGACGTGTCTGGCATGAATAAATCTGAGAAAGTACTTCACAAATCAAATATATTTTACTGATTCTGATCACGATCTGCCAAATTATCAAGGCAATATCCTTCTTACTCATTTTTACTAACAAAGAAGAAGATATACATTGAAAACAGAACAATTTTATGAAGAAATATGGTCTAGGTGTGGAAGTTAAATTCGAAAGGCAAACTTATTCATGGATTTTGTAAAGAGAACATGAGTGTGAATCATTCAAACTAAATGAAAACTTAATTTGTGTAATAAACTGTCAATTGGGGCCTGACATGAATTTTGATAATAAAAAAAGCCAATCTACATATATGTTGATGCAACGTCATGTTCTCTATGCTGCAAATAAACTCATAGTGGCAAAATCAAAAATAAGTTTCGCCTTTCCTTCCTTATGTTTCAATATTCCATCGAATACTGGTGGTTTAAATTTTTTTTGGAAGGAATTATGGTGTTGAATCAAACCATCTAACTCAAACAGTTGAGTATTGCTTTCGGGATTTATCTCCCGCAATCTGGTGTAATTCGCGATCTTTGAGTGTACTACATCAATTGAAGACCTTTTTGAACACCTGAAGCAAACAGTGACAGTTATCCCTCGACTCTATGGCCTTACAATGTTGTACACACCTGATCTGCGACATCGACAAATTCCAGATATGTTGACGTCACAATGCCATTCGATTGTCAAATGGATTCACTGAATGTGTACAATATTTAAATATGTCCAAAACAAGTTCACTTTCAACAGTTTCAAAATATTTGAGCTTTGGTTAAGTGATGTTCATTATTATAAAGGTTTTTGTATTTCCCAGTGAATGAAAAACGAAACGATATTGTTGCTTTTACTGATGTTTTGCTATTCAACGCTGATAGGTTTATGAAAGTAATAATAAACCAGAGTTTACAAAATCTCAGCTTATGTGTGTATAAAATTACAAAAGCAGTATGCGTTTACACAGTGAAATTGATTATCACATTCGTGTTGATTCTGTCATTTCATAGTAGAGGTTCTTGCCGTAACCAGGTCAAATTCTGTTATAGTCCATCATTCTCCCTCAGACCATTTGAATTCCATTTGATAGGAAGTGCTTCTGATATCAGACATACTTTGAGATTTCTGAAATTCTTCTGGCTTATTCCAATATTGTCAAAACCAATTTTGTGACCTGACTGAATGGCAGAAGTGTGTTATCCCTGGATGTAGAATCTCTTTTTACCAACGTGCTACTCACATAAATCAATTATTATCCTCTGCAAGTATATGGAAGACATGGATCTGAGTATCAGAATGCCAACCACATATCTGAATCATTTTTTACTGTGATGCACATTTAATTTACAATTTACACTCATTTCAATAGTAAGATGGGATAACTATAGTCTCTCCAACTTGATCCACTTTTGGCAGACTGCTTTATAGCCAGTTTGAAAACGGGATCCTAAAATCAACATAAGACAAACTTATACTATATGAGAGATATGTCAGTGACACTTTTATAGTTTGTCATGATGACTGATAAGTCATCATAAGCTTCTTTGTGAGAATCAGGTTGCGGAATTCCTCTTACTTCCTCAGTGATTGTCTAAATTTCCATGCGTCGTCTTTGTTCGCAAAATCCACTCCAAATAGGTCTTCATATGTGCGGTACAAAGTGCCAAATATATTAATTTCAGCTGGGTCATAACTGAATTCAGAAATGCTGCCATTACTGCTGTCATTAGCTGAAGATGAATCATCAAGCGACGATATCCGTAGGTCAGACAGCAACTGCTCTATTTTTCAGTTGCTACTTATTCAGTCTCTTCAAGCGTGAAAGGTCCATCTCTGCCTTGTACCTATCTCCGATTCTGATTTGACCGTAAGTACACTTGGTAGTTTGCGCCAACTAACTTCCTGCCTTCCCTTATGGGTAAATTTTATTTTGATAGAGTCTCACAGTGTTATACAGTAATATTTACTGATGACGTTTCGAGCACAATTTATTGCTCATAACTTCCTGCCTATTCGATTTGCCAACCTGCTATTGTAGTCAATCTTATCAACAACAACAACACGACACCATACCATCAAGTCAAGAGAAGAGGGACCTTTGACGTATAGAACTTTAGCTGTTTCAGATCAACAGTGAAAAGAGTTGACGCTCACTGCGTATATCAATGCTTAAAATGGCTTTGAGAGATACTAGGTACATTGTTAAGGTAAAGCAGTCAACAACAAATGCTGTTCCAAGATTATGACTTGTGGAGGACAAAGAAACAGCACTGTAATTTAATATTCTAGATACATTAGGTCTATACATCGGTAAACGGAAATCTTCTAAATGCAGTGTGTTTCCGATTTCGTTGTACTGCGAAATCCCTTGCCATATATGTCAATAAGATGGAGGTATTTGGTTAAAAGAAACTAGCCCAACCTCTAAATTCATTATGGATCTAGTTCAGTTTGACTCCTCAGTTTTCTTTTTCTTTCGTTGTTTTTCTTTAATTCCCTGCATTCTTTTTCATTTCAGTAATGAAATGTCACTATTTCAATTTGTTCCCATTTTCTTTCCATTCACACTTGTGTTTGTTAAAAGCTGTTTTCTAATCCTGTGTAATTCTATTCTTAATCCCATTGTAATCTGTATTCACTACTTCGAACTTCCATATTAAGTTGAACATTATTATCACCTCGAATCTGCTTCGTTATTGTGTGGGATAAAGTATACTTGCATTTATGAAAAATTTTGCAGATGAATGCCATAGTACAGCGATTTTTGCGAATGAAATCGCTAAAAAGAAATCTCTGCTGAACTCATTGTTGTTCACTCTCTAATGTCCTGATAGGTATTTTCCATGGTCCGCTGAATAAACTGGTTAAACAGCCATTTCAGAAGTGACATCTCCTCTTCCACTGACTGACATATATTAGAATAACAAGACGTTTTTTGATCATTTCTCGAAATCAAATTTTAGAACATCCATGTATTTCATCTTTACTAATATCACTCAGAATGAATATATATAAGTGGTTATAGATATTGATGGATTTTTCCGCAGAGGTATAGAATTTTAGATTTCAGTCTTTTTAATAACACGACATACCTAAGTCTTCTGGAAAAATTAAAAAACATGCCATTTTTATGAAAGTTATTTTAAGTCCGAATAAAATTGAAATTTTATGGAAATTTGAATTATTTTACGTTCCGTTTGATTTATGATTTGTAACAGTACAGTAAAAGGAATTTCTGTGGCATCCTTATTCAGGGCTGTAATGTGCTTGTCAAATACATCATAACACAACTCGTCATAACGATGATTCTAACAGACTTTCAGATAGATGGAAAACAGTAGGCTACAAATAGTTTCCTAATTGCAGAGAAAATCATCAGGAATATTTGACTTTAAAATTGATTAGGTAACTACAGATTTCAATTCAAATATATTAACGATTTTCCTAAGCAATTTATGATCCTCTGTGGTGATATGATGCACCATGGTGTTCATATGTTGGTTTCTCACTATGGAAAATCAAGACAAAGTGATAAATGAGCACTACAGGCACATTTTACCAGTTTGAAAGGGAAGTTAAATAAATTTAAATTGATTCACCAATCCAGAAAATTATAGCATTCGTCACATTCACTAAATGAATTAGTAAAATTCAGTTCATCAGCCACCCAACTTATTCGTGTCCGCAGGCGGCTCTCACCTACTTCGAGTTTCTGTGATAACAATTTATCAAAAGACCTAATTGGCGGAATATTAGAATGTTGAAAACAATAAATCAGTTATGACCCGTTCATATTGCAGAAGCAGGTAAGTCTTTGATTACTTCACTGAAATTGTCAGACCGATAGATCAGACATGTCACTCAGCTAGCAGATCACCATGCCAATAGTTCGGCATATTCGGATTTGAATTGTACTGCTACTTAGGTTCACTTGTTGTCGTTACATGTTGCTTCATCATCCGCCACGGCTCGCTGACTTGCGTGGTAGGCGCTCAGCCTGTTGATCTTACGTTTGAATGTTTACAAGCTACTTCAACCAGCAAAACACAGAGGCACATTTATTCTGTGTTGCTCTTTTACATAAATATGCATGGAAAGTACGTTTGTGAACAGAATGTCTGAAATGTGATGCTAAAATCTGCTACAGGTTTAAGATAAACTCTATCATTGTATTGTTCTTTCGAAGGACCTAAAACTTAGAAGCCAATTTTCCCGCAAAAATCTACGGTTATCTGTTTATCACATTACACACTTAACAGAAATAACTCGCCAGTGTGCCCACCTAGCACTCCCAGATTGAAGCTGGCTACATATCATCAACACGATGGAGGAAATAATAAAGTCAACAACGGAAATATTTTGTACCGGTTTTCTTATTTTTCTAGGGTGCTTTGAAGTGTTATTCTCAATATTCAAGAACATCTCTGCGGCAAATAATGATCAATGTTGCATTAAATTGACATGGAAAGTGATGAAACTGGAATTTGATTCCCCATTTTGAAAAGATAGGGATTGTCTTATTTGAGAAATATGTTGGTCAAAGTTAGGTGTAAAATGTACACGAAGAATTCGAAGAATTTTATGTCGAACTATCAAAAGACATATTCAAAAGGTGATGTTAGATGGAACAATCATTGTGTCAAGGGCATAATAAACAAGATTTGTGGCTTAGGTGGATGATTTTGATTCAGTTGTGTTTTCTTTGATGGCAGATTTCATTGTAAGTCGATCGTTGTTTAGTAGAGCTCATCGCCTTGAGACACACCACTCTTATCCTCTCTATTTCTTCAGCTGCAATCAGATGTTTCCCTAATAGTCTAATGTAAAAGCAGAATAGATAATATCGGGTGATAGCTCCTTTTATTGCATTATTTAGGTTTCTGTGACATTTCAATGGTTGAAATGCAATCTCATTCATTACATGTATATGCAAAGAATCCTTAAAGAAATTATCTGCCTTGAACTCTCAGTGTGTGAACTTACCTCTATCTTCTAATTAAGTTAAAAATAACTCGATTTGTGGAATACCAAGAGAAAGTTTCGATTGATACAGAAATAAAACTCAGCTGACATTAAATTGTCAAGCTTCAGCACAGTGTCAGCCATCCTAAAATCTCAACGGTCAAACCAGCTGTTCATAAGAATAATGGTTCAGCTAATTGATGAGTGGTTCAAGGCATCCGAGATTTGTCTTAAATGCTAAAGGTAGGAAGGCGAATTTGTAAACACATTATGATAAAAATAGCCTAATCAGTTACACCAGTTCAGTTTTACCAAAACTAGAGAAAGATAGAAGTTTGTATATGGGACTAGAAACCCTTACTTTGAACCATCAACAGATCCGATGCAGAAACTTGGAAGCGTGAAAAAGTATGAGAAAACACTCATTCGCCGCTGGAATCTAGGAGGCGAAATGAATTCTTCTAAGTGAGACAGGAATAAGCGCGGGATCATAGAATGTCCACACCCTGTCCGCCATCAGGATGTGTGCTCAGATTGCAACTGAAATGAGATATAGGGCATTAAAAGGTAGAAATCTGTGACAGGAGATATAATGAAGGTTGACTCTTCACTGGGCTAAACGACAAGTCACTATTGCATTCTGGTTAAGTGAAAAGTAACCACGAATACACTGAAAGAGTGGTTGTGATGCTTGCCAACACAAAATCAAAGGTACCTTATCAGTGAGAATGAATCTTCGCCATAATATAAACAACTATATTCAACATAGAATGAAGGAAAGTCTCAGTTATGCATGACTGCGGAAATAAAAAGATAAGAGCAAGGTGAGGATAGAGAATCTGATGAAAAGTCTTTCGCAAATGACGATCAGCGAGTTTTCATCACCACTGTCGAGACAGTTCAAAGGTATTAGGAATCACGATTTCATCAACAGCTGCCATCACTTGATACCGAAAGACTGATAACCGCCTGAAGAGGACCAATTTTATGCAGCGGGCATATGACTCAGATAATCTCAAACAAGTCTCCTGAAGCGATCAAGATATCAATAGTGGGTGGTTCTAATGGACGAATAGATTTGTTTGATTACAGAATGAATAAGTTCCATGAAAAAATTTAAGGACAAAATAAGTTGTAATACCAATATACCAGTGTTTGATACTTACCCGAACTATCGACTGTAGAATAGAATAATTTTGAAAATAAAGGCAGAAAACAAGGAGTTAATTTCGACCTTTTAAATGTGTGAAAAATTCCCATGTATATTTATCTTTTACAAGTCAATGTTCAAACTAAGTCCGTCGAAAATTGTGGAATAAAGTTTTTATGATCTTCTTTCACGCACTGCGGCTTTGCTTCAGTAAGCTCATCAAGTGATGCGAAATGAAGCAGATTTCTCTGTGTAACACCAGCCTATAGCTTATAGTTTTCGTTCCTAAAAATACAAGTGGTTTTCACAGATTACCCATTGGATAGAGGTAGGAAAGCCTTTCTGAGATGAAAATCGCATTTGGAGACCAATCGTCAACATGGAAACGTTTCCCACTCTTCGTGAAATGCATATAAATCGTATTGACAGCCATTACCTGACATAAACAATCATTTTACTTGATACCAAGGAAACTGGATAAAGAACAGGGTGAGTGAAATATGCAGGGATGATAAATGATCGAAGTCATCGATAACAATTCCCGGACGATTATTTGAACCAATATTAGGGAAAATCAACCAGGCACGTAGACCTAACACAACTGATCAGGTGAAATAAACCACTGACTCTGAAAAAACACCAGTCAGAAACCTCACTTTCAAGTGTGTTTTTTCGTGCAGAAACAATGCCATTTTCACACGTGTGTTCTTCGATATCTCCACTTTTGGCAAAATGACACTGCGGTTAACATTACTTGCAGTAAATATGGAGTTTCTGCGTGCAGTCTTAGATGTTATCTGGTGTTGAAATGTATGCGGAATCGTCATCCAGTTTTCAAAACTACTCCATTATTGTAATCTCGATGTACGTCGGTACATCAATAAACTAATTATCACAATACTGTGAGTCACCGGCTGCTAGTCAAACTGAGAAACAATGAATTCTTCAGCATCGGTAGAACAGTTCCTACTGTGCTTTGATGTGTTTGAATAGCGAGGCAGGTATTGTGTATTCCACTTGAAAAAGCATAAATATTGGTCATAGACTCGAAACTTCATTTATAAGGATGATGAAAAGAATATCGTGACAGATATTTCATGTGGCCACTAAGACCAGAATAAATGAATGCCCAGTCAGTAAGCTGTTCACTTACGGTATTCTTCGACGTAAAAAACAGTTAAATATATATATATGTAAAGCGTATTTGAAGTGAAATTTTTGCAATGAAATGTAATCATGGACCTCACAGAGCAGAGTTTACATTGAAGATGATACTAAATATTATCTGAACGTATTAAGATAAATTGATCACATTGTCGACTAGAATAAGTGAATTCAGTGTAACACTTCACAGCTCATCATCGTTCACATAGAAATAACGCGATTTCACTGTGCATTGACGATCTGCTAAAAACACGATTTCAGTTTACCTCACTTCTCAAACGCTAACGAATCACCAGTTTTGTGAACATTACAAAGCGACTGACGTTCCAGACGACCGACAAACTTCAGAATAGCATCGAATATGAGTGTATTATGTGCACCGAAATCTTGACTCAATCAGACATCTGTATATACTCAGAAAGTCGAGTGCATTGCTCAGAATGCGGAGTGAGAGCATTAAGTGACACGACACGGCTGGCTTTCGAGTGTGACTTGAATGTGAGGGGTGTTGTTGATCGTTGAATGGTGACATGGAGGATATCATGTGTGGAATAGATCGGAGTGTGTGTAGGCGGAGTGGAAAGGAGATATGTTGTTGAGGGCTAATATTCCCC
Source organism: Trichobilharzia szidati (assembly GCA_944472155.2). NCBI lineage: Eukaryota > Metazoa > Platyhelminthes > Trematoda > Strigeidida > Schistosomatidae > Trichobilharzia > Trichobilharzia szidati. The sequence goes on from CALYDE020000734.1 coordinate 789,977, forward strand.
TTGGAATCTGAAGCATTATTAATATTGATAATAAAAATAATATGCAATAAATCTTGGGAACCGAGGACTACAATCGAGGAAGCTATTTTATGCATCAAAGTTTTCCTTTCCAGACGTTACTGCTGGTAATTTATGAACGTCTGGAATTCATATTCAATGACTGCTTATACATGAAATTTTGTCTCAACTTACTCATGAAACCTATAATTTGTATTTTTTCAAAAATAATTTAATAAAGAATGTTTGATCTTCTAAACAAACTGCACAGTCTATCTTCTGAAATTTAGACTGTGATATTCACTTGAATGACAGTGCTGACTTTTCTTTTATTACACTACATTTGCTCAGTTACATAAAACTCTCATTTCCCTGGCGTTTCTGGTTGGAAATTTGTGGAATTTATTTTAATTATTTTATTATCGAACACTGAACCTGTGGATATAATCGTGTTGACCTATAATGCCTATAACTAAATGTTTGGTATATTGTGACTGCTTAACTCTTACTAATATCTATAACTGTTTATATCTTTGAATTTACATACCCAAGTTGACCGAAGTTATTGAGCCTAATGTTTTGAAATCATTTTTATTAACTGTATTTGACAGTGATACTACTGCTACGGATTTTTGTTGTTGTCACTGACATTACTGTTGTGAATTTATTTCCTTTCGCTGGTGTTGTCTTGATTGCTTTATTCCGTGTTTTCCTGATTTTTAGAGGAGCAACCCAGAAAGTCGTTACTCTGTAACCTATACATTCAAGGAACAACCCCTTTTTTAGGCGTGAGGCTAGCAAACCCACTCTGTAAACAAAATTGGTACAGAAACTTCAGCACGATGAATCTCCTTGAGCCAAAAGAGAAAGTCTGTGTGGGAACACGGAAAGTCTTCACCATGTGCGAGACCGGCGAAGCTGCCTAGATTGCAAACGAGATGAACAGATGTGGTATTCAAGTACTGAGAATATGCGAAAGCAGATGGAATGGGAGTGAACTCACAAAATTGTCAACAGAAGAGTCGATGATCTACTCCGGTCATCCAGAAGACAGTCGCGAGCACTTTGAGGGTATGGCTATCATGATATCACCAACGGCAACGAAGGTCTTGATGCATAGGCAGGTGATCTCGCCCAGGATATTGACAGACAGATTCAACTCAAAAGGAAGAAGAGTTTCAGTTATACAATGCTATGCACCCGAAAACAACGCAGACTTTGAAAAGAAAGAGGAGTTCTACAGATAACTACAGAAAACAATTGACAATACTCCAGTTGGTGACATTAAAATTGTAATGGGTGACATGAACGCCAAATTGAGACCAGAAAACACAGGAAGAGAACCCATCATGATAGGGAAGCTCTCGGAAAAATGAATAGAAACATAGATCTCTTCACTGACGTCTGTGCCTTCAATGAACTAGTGATTGGTGGCAGCGTATACAAGCACAAGTATATTCAGAAGGCTACTTGGATGTCACTAGACGGACGAACAAAAACTAAATTGACTTCATCTCAACGTTGATCAAGGAAGTGGAGGCGCAGCCTCCTGGACAACAAAGTAAGAAGAGGAGCAGACGTTGGCTCGGACCACCATCTCGTGCGAGGAACACTTGTAATCAAATTAAAAGCTTTCAAAAAAACAAGAGCTACAGAAGGACCACAAGCCAAGTTCGATGCTCAAAAACTGAAGGATCAGGATATAAAAGACACCCTCACTGCAAACATACGGAAAAGGTGGAAACACAAATCAACACTAACGAAGATACCAGCGTTGAAAAACACTGGAACAACCTGAAAGCGATGCGAAGTCAAAACTGCATAGAGGTTCTAGGCAGAAAGAAGAGACAGGACAAACAGTGGCTCACTGTGGACACATGAAGATTAATAGAAGAGAGAAGGATGGTGAAACAAAGGATTTTTTAGTGCATCAACGAGCAACAAAACACTGAACAAAAGAGTAGAGAAGAGTGTCAAGGAAGACAAAAGGAAATATTATGAAGTTATGGCAAGTGAAGCAGAACAAGCTGTAGGCGAACAAAGACCTTACAACACTCTACCAATCAACTAAGTTCCTAATGATGAAGAGATCAAGCCAGTGAAGAGTGACAATGGAAAGCCAATCATCAAAGTGGTGGAGCGAAGGAAACACTAGGCTGAACACTTCAAAAGACATCTAAATCGACCATCCACCTGCAACGTGCCCAATAATACTAACACCGGAAGCAGAACTACCAGTGGACATCAACCCTCCGACAAAAGTAGAAATCCCGAAGGCAGTCAAGATGCCAAAGTTTGAAAATGCAACAGGACCAGACGGAATCCCAGCAAAGGCATTGAAAATAGTCCTCGAGACACCACTACTGGGCAAGGTTTGGAAAGAGGGCAAAGTACCTGCGTGAGCACAGAGAAGACAGCGTTGATGAAGATCCCTGGCCAACAGCAACAACAACAGACAACAGTCGGCATAAATGGGAGGAATATGAAAGAAGCAACCTCCTTCACCTACCTACCTGGAGAGCATAATTTCAACTACAGGCAGACGGAAGTGACGAGAACTGCAAAGCAAGAATCGGGAAAGCGAGGCAGGCTTTCGTTTCTCTCAAGTCTGTCTGGAAGTCAACAGCACTTAGCATGAAAAATAAGATCCGGATTTCCAATTCCAAATTGAAGTCAGTGCTACTTTATGCACCAGACACTTGACGCGTCATGAAGAGCACTTCAAACAAACTACAGACCTCCATCAACACCTGACTTCGCTGAATACTATTCAAGATCAGATTGCCAGCCAGAAAAGATCCGCAAAAGGGATCTCTGAGAGCAAACCAACCGGGAACCGATTGTGCAGCAAATCTACAGGAATAAATGGATACGGATTGACCATACTCTGAGGAAACCATCAAGTGAAATCACACGCCAGACCATCGCTCGAGTGACACCTGAGTGGGAAGCGTCGAGTTGGTCATCAAAGCGAGGATGACATGGAGGAGGTCATGTGAAGAGGAGATAAAAGCATGTGGGCAGACATGAAGCTAGGTGATGAAAATGTTAACAGAGAACCAAACGCAATAAAGACGTGCGGCTGAAGCCCTATGTTCCTCCAGGAATTAAAGAAAACAATAATAAATAATAATTCACCTGAATTCCAACTTTGTGCTTTTTCCCCCAAGTCGTGAATCTGTAGTGTGTCTCAATTTTTATATTCGGAAACATGATAATTTTGCACAGCACTCCTATTTATAGGGTCCTCGTAGAAAGGCCTCAACGTCACTTTCATTAAACATCACCAAGTTATTCAAAAGTGTTTATTTTTTGTTATTTGTATAATTGCCACCTATTTCATGGAAAGAAAAGACGATTACATCATGTATTTATCATTTATACTTCATATTGAACGTTTAAAAATACCGGAGATAATTATGAGATGATCAGCAGATCATATCGATTTGTTGTAAATAAGCGCATCTGAAAAATACGTGAAACCCCAACGCTAAAGCTAAACACTCACCGTAGCACGCTGTAATGAGGTGAGCATAACCATAGACAACATAAACTGAATTATTTGCATTCATAGAACTAAAACTACTTCCTTTGTTTAAATACTAAATTACTGGAAAACACAAGAGAGAAAGGCGAAAGGTTCTCCAGCTATAAAACAGTGTGGGATGAATATTCTAAAACTTCTATTCCCAAAGATATTAATACACAAATTTGACGAATCAGCACGTCTGATGATACTGAAATAATGCCTGAATAGTTAACACACTCATCAAACACTTCTTCTGTAATCACTGTGATCTCATGCAAATAACACAACCTCCCAATGAGATGTTAAAAATTTCTTGAAAATATATACATATACATATATCTACATACATATCACAAAGTGAATGAAAATTGACAGCTATATCATTTCAAAGAAATTGTCTATATTGTCATTTCATGTGGAAATTCTTAAATAATCGGACTTTATAGGCAGTCAGTTGTATATTTACCCACTTCATATTAAAATTATCAAACGTTAACTTATATCAACATCGGAGCATGTTGATTTACACATGTATTTTCACTTCAGTAATTTTGTCTTCAGTGGATAACTGGAAACCTTTTTACTGAAACAATGAGCCGTGTGATAGATATGTAAACAGATAAGGAACATACTGTCACCACCTGCAGGTCACACAGTAATGAAATGCATTATATGACTTCAAAATCAAGATTGATTTACATTCTAAGACCATTCAGTTTTGCTTAGAAATTCTCTTTAGTTCGAAATTCATGTCATTTTTTCTCATTCGTGTACATGGTGAGTTCTACCTTCATTTCGCATAGTAGATAGCGAGTTTGAAATCACACTACAAGCTGAACATGTCCACAGAGTCCTTAATCACAAATTACTGATGGATAATCTCAAGACAGTCCGGATCTCATACATGAAATGGATTGAACGATTTTAGAAAAATAAGGAATAACTAAGGAATAAATTAGTGGTCACGTTGGTTACGTAACAAGAGATTAGGAATGAAGTAGCCGGAATAAATCCTTTGTCTGCGAAATGTCTAATGCATGTTTGTTCCATTTCCTAATATTTTGAATAACAGTTAGCATTAAGTAGCTTAAAAATTCCCACTGAGTCATATGAGTACGTGAATTACAGAGTATGGCATAGTAAAACGAAAAATTCCCTGGACTTTATTTTCTAGTATACTGAAGCCGACTGCTGTTCTTAGTTCTTTATAGAATCTTGATTTTGTAGCGGAGTTCAACCGAATGAAGAACCACTCAAACGCTACTCATTGAGTCAGGTCGATTCGCTCAAATCATTTATTACTGAATTACCGAAGAGTGTTGATAAAAGTTTCTATGCTGTAGACGGAGTCAAAGAAATCTTTTCTGGCCTATGTGAATCAGGTTGCTGGTAAGCGGAGTGAAAAGAAACATGCTGAATTATGCATGCCTTGAAGAGCGAAACTTCAGCGATGCCTCTCAAAACTGTAGTGGTTAATTTTTGTGTTGAAGTTGAGATGTCATTGTGCTAGAGTAGAAGCATAGATGACGAATCTTGCTAGAAACCAAATATTACTTCGCTCAATCCTCATGTCTTCGACAGGTCAATCTGTGACAAGTTAATTTACAAAAATTGCAATCCACTACTTATCTCTGAAGAAGGAAGTGGGTTAATTATACTTACTGAATCCATCTGAATTGACGTGTGTATCCGTGTCAAAGGATGAATACAAATGTGATAGTATGGAATATCTTGGAAATAAATAACTAGCTATGAATTTTGTGCATTCGAAAACACTAACGAAAATATCTTAGTCTTTGGTTTCAACGTGCTTCAGTGCAACTTAAAAAACTTTTTAATTTAAGAAAATATTTTATATCATCATTGGATGTAGAAATTATAGAATAGTGAGACGTGATGGACAGTTCACTATAATTTCTATGCATTTCATATTGAAATTATCAAAAGTTCACTGACATCAACACGGAAGCCCATTAATTTACATATTTATTTTCACTTCACTAATTTCATCATCAACGGATAATTGGACATTCTGTCACTAAGAGAGTCAGGACTATGATAGCCCGCAAGTGACTCCACCATAGTAGATTAGTTTGATTTAACAAAAACTGAGAAGTTAAATATAGTTTAAAAAACTGGAATGTTTTATTTCTTCTTTCTTCCCTACAAAAACCAATCACAGGATAATCGCTTATCATCAAACAGAGACTGAATTCGCAGTGTCCAGTATCTCTCAGCCTACAGGAGAAGTGGTAAATGTTCGAATACTGAGATTTCACGTTGTATCCCAGTCGATATTTGGTAACTATTATTCTTAATAGGCACACATTTATTTTAGGACAGATTTCATGTGCTCGTTAAGGTGAACATTTGTACTTGAACAGGCGTCTCCTCAACAGATTTAATAACCTCGAGGGGTGTCTCAAATTCACATTCGAAAATGTGAATAGGCGAACTTGTCAGGTGAAAAGTAACAAGACGGGGTAACTAGCCTCTACAAAACAAGTGAAATTTTAGAATGTCACAACTTGATATGACTTTTGTTATTTTCGACAAAATATACGCTAGCAACCACTTGTCATTCTGAGAAATAGTGAGTTGTGCAGTGCCAGTCACATGACTTGTACAGTAGTTTCGTGTCAGTTTGAATTGCAAAACATGAGTTATGTGAATAAAATAACAATTGGTCAACAACGTAGAATCTCTGTCCTAGGGATTATCAAGATATTGATTTATCTGATCACCAGACATCCAGAAATTCATTAAGTATTTGTTAGTTTATAACTCACAGACTTCTTTCATGTCAAAAGTAATGGTACATTTATAGTCCGTTGAACGAAAAGCTATACAAAAATTGAAATTGATAGAATGAAGTATATTTGTGTATGGTACTGACAGTTATATTTTGCCTGTCAGCATCCTAATTACGCAAGATCAACAAGACTGTTTCTCCGCACTTTACATTATGAGTAAATTCCACTTTTGAAAGAAAAGCAGGTACTGTACGACGGTCTGGTAGCTAAACATTTTTCCTGCTGTTAAATGTCATAACTGCTGAGAAGAGTGCACAAATTTACCTGTGTAAGGTTTCCACGAAGAAGCATGAATAACTGGCGGTGCTTCAGAAGATTCTCAGATCAAATGTTTAGCGGATATAGCAAAAGAAACAGTATTTCCTTCTTTGATATGCAAAAATGGATGCGTGTAATTATTCCAGCGTATCGCTTTTACTATTGTAAATTCAAACTATGTCAACTGGAATATGCTTCGATGGAGTAGGGCCAATTATTGATCAGTCTGTAAATCAAACTCTTATTAGAATCTCGTATTATTCAGACTGATCATGTAATCCTATTTTCATGTTATGATGCAGAGTGTTTCAAATAAACCGTCTTAAATTACTATCTTGATTACATGAATAACAAAGGCAGATTTGGTATTCGATCAACCAAAGAACATAGAGAAGAACTGATGAAATCAGAGAATAACGAAAATTAGATCGTTTTGTGCCCAGATTAGGATTCTGAAATGGTACTAGTGAGTAAATCAGGCCATGCTGATCATCTCAGTGATTCTATCCAATAAGATCAAATTCAAAAGGAGATATCTGACATAGATCTAGATAGACAGACAGAACTATATTTGACAAATAGTGTTGAACAAACGTACGGCTAGTCATTCAATTCAAAAAATTACATGCAATCGTCCGTCTATCTGGTTCTGCAATCAACACAAGGTAGAGCTGATACGAGATCCACAAACAGCATATTCCAATCCATCCAAAACTAGAATTCCTGAAACAAATGTTTAATTGTCTGTAACACTTAAACAATTTCAAAACAGCATTTTCTTTGCCGCCTTCAGCGCCATGTAAACCAAGAAGTCACTTTTTCGAAATACCACAGGCTTTCAATGTTGTTCTTTATACACATTCACTGCACATTCTGCAGGTTCAGGGCTCCCCCGCGCCTCTAGTTTGACTATTTGATTATTTTGATTACAACTGGGATTGATACATCAAAAAACTTTTCCTCCATTGAAAAAGTATAAGTATTTCCTCAGAGGCAAATAAAGAACAAGTGGACCTATTGAACATCAATTGACTGTCAAATATCCTCATATTCCATATTCATACCAATTCATACACATACTTCAGTTAATACCACGGTCTTTCTCAATACCTACTGAACTTATTCATATCTGATTACTGCCAATAGATCCACATAACTGCTGTGATACAACTAATGATGATTTTGACTTAACTTATCATCTTCTGTTGTCTGGGGCGTTCCACAAACATGAAGGTGACACTAAATTGTTTTCATCTACTGACAAATTGGAGTGAATGAGTCGGAAGTGGGGAACGTTAGTAGAACGTCTCATTTCAGTAAAAGTGTTAGGACAAACTGATCACGTTATCCACAAGAATAAGTGAATTCAGTACAACGCTTCACAGTTCATCATCGTTCACATAGAAATAACGCCACTTCACTGTGACCTCACAATCTGCAACAAACACGATTTCAGTTGACCTCACTTCTCAAACGCTAACGAATCACCAGTTTTGTGAACATTACAAAGCGATTGACATTCTAGTCGACTGACAAACTTCAGAATAGCATGGAATCTGAGTGTATTATGTGCACCAAAAGCTTGACTCAATCAGACATCTGTATATACTCAAAAAGTCGAGTGCATTGCTCAGAATGCAGAGTGAGAGCATTAAGTGACACGACACGGCTGGCTTTCGAGTGTGACTTGAATGTGAGGGGTGTCGTTGATCGTTGAATGGTGACATGGAGGATATCATGTGAGGAATAGATCGGAGTGTGTGTGGGCGGAGTGGAAAGGAGATATGTTGTTGAGGGCCTATGTTCCAAATCGCACTTGACCACTAGTATCAGTATTATGAAGGTAGTGGGGAATTTAAGCGTCTAAATCGAAAAGCATGAATTACGTGAATTCCTTCTATGTGAATTATCCAACGCATTTCAGCTTACCTTCATAATCTGCACATTTGAAGAATGCTCAGTAAGTTATTTACCTAGTTGAAAATATCTCTTTTTACATGAAATTGAAGTTATGTGGCAGATGGATAACATCGGTTTCAAACGTTGTTGAATGAATTCCTACGATTTATTGTCAAGCTGTAATTCTAAAGCACATATAACCTAATTGAACTGGTTGTCAAATGGATAACCGAATTGGTAGGACATATTTTGAAATTAGAACACTGAGCTCCATTGGACACATCTTTCTGTGTCTTATAACGAGATCCGTTGGAGTCAATAAAAGGAAGTTTAATGAAGACACTTGATCACAGCTGAGGTATATAATCATCCGAGATTTCGTTTGCATGCTATTTACCTGAAATATGTACGTTATATATATATATATATATAATTGGATTTCTGTGTATCAGAAAAGTAAGCCACATTTTACTTTGTAAAAATACCACAGTTATTGAAAAATAACATGGGATTATTGGTCTCTATTGATATGCTTGGTTTGATGGTGGCTCACATGAAAAAAACGAAATCAGTTAGAGAAGCACTAAGAATGATATGCTGACATTATCTTGTCTAATTTCACCGCATTATTTCAGGGTCTATGATAAGCAGTTTAATCAGTATCGTCTGAAATGTTTTGCCTGTCATTACGAATTATTCTGCTATTTGTTGGTTATATATGTTTTGCGTGTTTTGTCCTCACTTTATTCCAATGGTGTATTTCGCCCCTGAATCCTGAGTGGACATATTACTTCTACACTGAACTCTTGCACAACTGTCATTCATCAGTCTCAGAGTATTGAAGATTATTTACTGATACTGACGATTTCTGAAAAGCAATCTTCACATGTTTCATGAAATCAATGTTGACTCCTCGAATACATCGGTCGTTCGCATTTGATGTTGTACTTTGATCAATGTACCACTTAATCCTGGATGATTAAAAACTGTCGTCTAATTAAAAATGATCAGAATCGTGTCACCAATAGTTGATTTAGTTACCAATTGAATTCGCCTAGTTACTCACATGCGCATGCTGGAATGTGATAAGTATGAATGTATGGGTGTATTTAACAAAAATTGCTGTCAGGTAATTTTGTCAAAAAATACATTATCTGTTGAAGAACTCAAGTAAAAATCAGCAGTAACTAAAATAGCTGGATATCGCAATTTTTGCGTTAACTCAAATAACCCAGTTAAAAGAATGAGAATAATTACTAATATGTTATTTAAAACGAAACCTAATGAAAACATCAAATTTGTTTAAAAACATCTCGAATGTATTTTTTTCAACATCAAGACATCAACAAATTTCAAAATTTCAACATTTATGTTAAAATCAATCGTTTTGGTGGTGGTTAATTTCAAATTATCACGTTAACCTGTTACTCTCTTGTTACTGTAAACCCTGAACACACCTAATAACCCTGCAACTCTGTAGTTCATTCAACAGTTCACTGTTTATTTCCGACTCGTAGGTCACTGCCGCCAAATGTATGTATGGATGATCGATTTCGTGAGAAATTGGTTCAGTCATGCTCAACACTGGGCGTTATTTACAGAGGATACTAATCATCAACGATTTGGTAGACTTTATCCATTTCTTACAAAGTTATTAACCGAAGAATTCAATTGTCTTATATTCATATGTTCAATTCAATTTTCGAAACTCACTTATACACTCTAGAATGATGTAAGTATCAGGGAATCTTAACAACTACGTTACACAATAAATACTTTCTTGATTGAAATGCTTCAGAACTAAACAGCAGCGATAGAAGTAACAAAATATCCCTCTAGAAACGTACAGGGGAATAATATACACGTAGTGATAGATTTAGGTCATCATATGTCTTCGACGGAAACAAAACCAAAATAAAAAGATTGTCTGAATAAAAAAGATAAAACCGATAATCAAAGGAGATGACATAAACCGTCCAACACATGCTTACACACTGCCAACAAGATTTCCATTGACATGCAGAAATCAATCACACGGTAATCACTTGTCATCAAACAGAGACTGAATACTCAGTGTTCAGTATATTTTAGCCCTACTTGTTAATGCCACGCTCACATAAATTTCATTTTATTTATAATTGTTTTGGATTTCGACTGGAACATAATGCTTCAACAACATCTTTGCACATTGTTCTGTTTTCTGTCATCCTCTTGAGCTGGCTAGCTTAACGATTACCCACAACCTATCATCTCTCTGCACGATCACCTCCATGTTATCGCCGCACTGACAACTTACTCGTCGCTTCCCACCGTAGTTCAAATTGAGTGACGACCTGGTGCGAGATGTCAATCAACGACCTTCAATGTAGGCCCTATCTGACTCCACTTTCTACTACATACTTATTGAGTGATCGGCCCTACGTTGGTTTGTTGCCAGTGAGATTTTCTTGATTCTATTTTTTCTTGGGCATTTGGCCATTTGATCTTCATTTTGCATCTAGCAACTTGGCAGCTGCTGATGAAAGTCCGAAGTAAACTGCTAGAAATCAGTTTCGTTACACGCTGAGTTTCCGAAACCCATGGAAGAAGTGACTCACTTCACATGTGTGTTAAAAATCTGAATCTTGTACCTTATACTGGTTGTAGAAGATTTCCAAAATAGCTTCATGTTGATGAAGGTGTATCTTACCTTTCTGATTCTCTCTGGCTTTGCCATCCTCATCCTTTCAGCCTGTATTTGAAAAAAATGATTTCTAACCGGATAAGTGAACAAGGCGACCTATATTCAATCTCTTCCGTTGATAGCGATTGCTGCTGGTTGTTATTATTGTTTTTTTTATTTTTTGTTTTTGTTTACAGCTTGATTCCACATAGTACTTTTGGTAGAAGTATGGAATTTTTAACATGGATATCGGTAGCCCAAATTTTACAGGCCGACCATAGATATCGGGTGTGCGTCGGCAGGTAATCGAACCCCGGACCATGTGCATGGTCGGCGGGAGTCCTAACCACTGTGCTACCGACGCACATTGTTACTGTTAGTTGGTTGGTTATCTTCATCACCTACGTCTTCTCTATGTTCACCGGTAGTGCTGACCTCGCTGCTTGCCACATTCTTCTGCCAGGTTGTTACTTTCCACCTGCAAGCCTAAGAGTTTGTGCGACATTAGATGTATATCATTCACACGCAAAATCCAGATCTTCTAGAGTCTTCTTATTGGTGGTGCGGCGTAATCCTGTCACCTCACTCCTATGCACAGTCTGACGGCATAATCCAGTCCACCAGAATTAGGAATATCATCAGTGATGACAGGCAGCCAGCTTTTCTTACTCCTTCCTGTATACACTTCGAACACCTCGCTGAGTCTTTCGTTGTGGATCGCCTGACAGGTGGCATTGTCATATAAACAGTTGTTGGATGAGGTTGATAAAGACGTGGTGTACTTCTCGCTGTAGTGTTGAAGTCGTTTCAAAATTACTTCTCAGTCAACACAGTCTGTCGAAGGGAAATTCCAAGTCGATGAAGTTCGGGTAGAGTGATGTCTGACTGCCATTCTATGCTTTGTTCGATGACCATGCGTGGAGGTGCAATCTGATCAGCACATGATTCGCCTTTCCTTAATTCAGCTTGTTCCAGTGTTAGATGGAGTTCTGTATCCAGTGCATCCATTATTCTCTCCAGGATGTTCCCACTTATTATTTTAATTGGTGTGCGTGGACAAGAGCACTATTCCACGCGAGTTTTCGCACAGGCCTTAGTCGCCATTCTTTGGCAGCTACACAAGGCGGACAGCTTTTCTTCCAGATGGAAGGTACCTTTCCTTCTTTCCAAACCGTTTGCAATAATTGAGTGATCACATCTTCTACAGTCTCTAGGTACGTTATCACTGTTTCGAGGGGGAATTCCCTCCAGTCCAGCTGCCTTTCCGGACTTCAGTAGTCTGATCGCATTAAGGATTTCCGCTTTTGTTGGAGGATTGCTATCTAGTTGGAGAGAGTTCTGTGCGTGATGTCAGTGGTCGTGATATTGTGAGCGAGTTGCCGGTGATGATCGATTCAAGAGTCTTTGAAAGTGATCAGCTCATTGTTTTATTTGCCACTCCTTGGTAATCAGGTTGCCTTCAACATCTTTTGTTAGTTTCATCATCTGGGTTGATCTCTTTCCAGATAGAGACCTAACTTTGTCATATATTGTTATGAGGTCTCTTCTACCTGCGGCCTGCCTTCCTGTTCTGCTACACTGTCAATCACAGTGTGTTGTAGAATTGTCTTTTGTCTTTCCTCGCACTCTTCGTCACTTCTTTATTCAGTGCAGTGTACATAGAATACCGTTTGTCTTTTGGTTGCCCATGCTTGCATTGAGTCATCTTTTTTCACCATCCTCTTTTCCTTGATTGGCTTCCAGGTATCTGTTTAGAGCCATTGTTTTTCATGTCTCTGCGTTCCTCATAAAACTGCTGCTCACGTTTCCTGAAACATCACCTTCAGAGAGTTCCAATATTCTTCCATGCAGGCTTTCTGAGTGATGCCACGTAGTATCTCCTACTTTGCTCTGATATCTGTAATGAAGACTTCCCTTGTAATTTTTTCGCATTTAGTTTCTGTTTATAGAAGTTTAATTACGATGGTCTGTCTCAAGTTGTTTTGGAGGATTTCAGCTTTACCCGCTCCCCTTCTTGACTTTGTATCCAGCAGGCTGCATCTCTTCTTTCTTGAGCAACATTGAGATGAAATCTATCTGGTTTGTGGTGTATCAGTTCGATGACAGCTATGTTGCTTCGCATATATCCTTGTGCTGTTACACTCTCACTCCGATCACCAAATCACTGAGAGCACAGATGTCTGCGAATAATTCTACGTTCTTATTCATTTCTCAGAGCCAGAGCCTCTCGACCGTGATTTATTCTGTTGCTGTATTATCTCATCCCAGTGCGACAGGCATTCACATCGCCCATAATGATTTTGATGTCATTATTCGGGATATTGTCCATTAGTGATTCTAATTGTTTATACATATCTTCCTTCTTCTCTTGTTCCTTTGTGTTTGTAGCACTGTGGTCAGCGTTGGTTAAATGTAAGCTTGCATCCTTTTGAGTTTAATCTTGTTGTCATCATCCTGCAGGAGGGGATTGGTTCCCACTGCTTTATGGCTTTGGTTGTCACTAGTGACGTCATGATAGCCACTCACTGCCTCAATGTGCTCGTGGCTGTCGTCTGGTGGACCAGACCGGAACAGATAACTGACTGTCCAGTTGACAATTTTGATAGCCCACTTTCCTTTTATCCTTTCGCAAATACCCACCACTACTATGCCATATCTTCGCATTTCTTTGGCTACCAGTGCAATCTGGCCTTGGACACTGCACAGACATTCCACATCCCCATTCTTATTCTAGCACCCACCGAAAGAAGACACATCTGTTGTCTGACTGACCTCCTGAGGGCATTCGCCAGCACACGGCGTCATTTTGCCTCTCCGATTCATTCGAAGAATACGATTGTTATTTGAATTTTTATAATATATTTTTTTGCGTTGAAATTTCTCCATTGGTTTGATAGATTCAGTGGTGAAGAGTCACTAGGCCTACGCCACAACCTTCTACTTTAACCAGCTTTGGGATCAGCTAGAAAAATAGTGAGTTCGTTAACTGAGTCAGGTTACGCTCACATAAATCGACTCCACTTAAGTGAACGGTTGCAGTTTGACAGGCTTCTCTTCAAGAGATCTAAGAACTGCAATAAATTAATTTCAATATTACATTTGTGATGAAGTGGAGAATTGAAGCGTCTAAATCGAAAAGCATGAAATCCATGAATTCCTTTTATGTGAATTATCCAACGCATTTCAGCTTACCATTATACCCTGCACAATAGAAGAATACTCAGTAAATTATTCACCTGGTTGAAAATATCTCTTTTTACATGAAATTGAAGTTATGTAACAGATGGATAACATCTGTGGTAATCGTAGCCAAATTAAATCTCACGATTTATTGTCAAGCTGTAATTCTAAAGCACATATAAACGTAATTGAACTGGGCGGCGAATGGCGAACGGAAATTTATATTCGATTTTAGATATAATAGAGAAGATTTGTAGCTCAGGTGGATGATTTTGGTGTGGTTGTGTTCTCTGAGCTGGATGGTTTGGTTGCGAAGCTTTCATTGCTCTACTGAGCAACATCTTCAGCGCATACTTCGATGTCAAGTGAGCTTTTAGAATTCTCTATGAGTTTATTAGTCATCTCTTCTAGTAACCTTGAACGTGATTGGTTGTTTTCGTGTGACATTTCATCCCCTAGTTTGCTTGTCTCGGTGCTGGCTGCTTCTTTGGTCTGAATGTCGTTAGTCATTCCTTCTGCTAACCTTGAACGTGATTGGTTGTTTTTGTGTGACTTCTCATTTTCTAGTTCACTCGTTTTGGTGTTGACTGTTTCCTTGACCTGAAGTTTGACTTTGTTTTTGTGTGAATTTCTTCGTATGGATTGGTATATTTTGTCAATCTCTATGTGTCTATTGATTGCTGATTCATTTGAATACCAGGCCTCTAGGAATTCTCTGGCATTTTTGCAGTTCCCTTTGTCTAAGATTTGAACATTGTCCCAGTCGAATTGGTGCCCGTGGTTGTCTGCATGTAGTGATATGAGGGAGTGTATGTCGTGTCTTTTGACAGCTAGTTTGTGTTCGTGAATGCGAAGACGAAGAGGGCGTCCACTTTGACCAATGTAATGTTTATCGCAGTCGTTGCAACTTATCTTGTAGATGACGTTAGTCTTGTCTTCTTTTGCCGTTGAGTCCTTTGGCTTACATAGAACTGAGTGTAGTGACTTTGTTGGTTTATGAGCGACATCGATTCCAAAAGGTTTGAATAGTCTTGCAGTGATTTCGGAGATATCTTTTATATATGGTAGGACGACTTTCTTTGTGTTTTCGCTGGTGGTCTTTGATTTGGTTGGTTGAGCTGGGGGTAGATGTCTTTTGATGAAGTTTCGTGGGTATCCATTTCTTTGGAAGACGTCCATAAGATGATTTTCTTCAATTTTCCTCAAGGCGGGAGTGCTGCAATGAGTCCTGGCTCTCTTGAACAATGTACGCATGCAGCTAATTTTGTGTGATGTTGGGTTGTTACTGTTGTAATTGAGTATTTGATCCGTGTGCGTTGGTTTTCTGTATACTTGGGTTTCTAATTTTCCTGTAGTTGTTCGTCTGATTAAGACGTCTAAAAATGGGATTTTGTTTTCATATTCTTCTTCTCTTGTGAATTTGATGTCGTTGAAGGTGTTGTTTATTATGTTGTGGGTATTGTCTAAGTTTTCTCTTTTGATTATCACGAATGTATCATCTATGTAGCGTATCCAAATTTTCGGTTTGATCTTTGGCAGAATTATGTTTTCCAGTCTTTGCATGACGGCTTCCGCAATCAATCCTGATATGGGTGATCCCATAGGTGTCCCTTGAATTTGTTCATATATTTGGCCGTTGAATTGGAAATAAGTTGTGAGACACAAGTTTATGCATTCCATCCAACTTGAATGCTGCATTTTTGATTGTTGTATGTGTTCGTCGTTGTTGAGTAGTTGTTCCATGGTTTCTTTTGCCAGTTTTAGTCCAATCGAAGTATATAATGCCGTGACGTCGAAGGATACCATTATTTCTTGGCTGTCTATTTCAATGCCTTTGACTTTCTCTAAAAATTGGGTCGCAGATTGGATGGAGTGATCACATGATTTCGTCAAGTGTTTCAGTCTTCTGTATAGTTCTTTGGATAAATTGTATGTTGGGGTTCCTGGGAGTGATACGATTGGTCGTGGTCACACGAAAACAACCAATCACGTTCAAGGTTACTAGAAGAGATGACTAATAAACTCATAGAGAATTCTAAAAGCTCACTTGACATCGAAGTATGCGCTGAAGATGTTGCTCAGTAGAGCAATGAAAGCTTCGCAACCAAACCATCCAGCTCAGAGAACACAACCACACCAAAATTATATTCGATTTTATATGAGAGTATCATTTTTACTGTTGACAATTGCCGTATTTCTATCGAAAATATTTTAGTTTTGCCTCAATATTTCAAAATTAGCAGCTATCGTTTACAATTGAATGAATTATTCATCATTCATTTTATCACAAAATTGATGCGTCTAGTTGAATGATGATGCTAATATAAAGCCAGACTAATTTACACCCTCACTAATCCATCTTCCTGAATCAGCCTGGACCCAAACCAGTGAAATACAACCTAACATGAGATATTAGATATTTCTCGAAAATGTACATAAGACTAGGTGACAGAAAGTGCTAGGCAGCAATATTTCAAACATACTGTCGATTCACACTTCATATGGCAATTTTAGTATGTTGACACCTGCAGGACAGTCAGTTATAATGCTTTGCTCACTTCATATAAACATTGTCCAACATTCACTGATATCAACACGGGAGCCTATTTATTTACGTATTTATTTTCACTTAACTAATTTCTTCCTCAACGTATATTAACACGTTTTGTCGCCAAGAAAGCGAGTAGTGTGACATGCAGTAGATAGACGGATAGGTAGATATGTAATCATTCCATATTAGTTGATTCATTTGATTTGACGTGAAAGGACACTGAGTCATTTATCAAATACTAAAAGTGAAGCGAAGTTCAACGATTGAAATATCTCAGCTCCTTAAAACGCCCTACGCATCGTCACAAATTTTCACTTTAGATGGAAGAGAACCGTCGTGTATTGTGGCCATGTTAGACTGAGCAGATGTGGGGATGGAAACCGCCGATTTCTTCAATTCAAATATGGTATCATTTGGGATCTGATCAGATTCGCTGATTTCCACACTGTCAACAAGATTTCCATTGACATGCAGAAATCAATCACACGGTAATCACTTGTCATCAAACAGAGACTGAATTCACTGAGTTAAGTATGTCTAAGTCCTCCTTTTGACTACAATGGTCACATAAGTCGCCTTCAATAATGCAGACGCATAAACAGAACAAGCACTAAATGTTCGAATACTGATATTAAACGCTGTATTCTAGTCAACGTTTTGTAACTGTGATGCTACATATTTATACATTTATTTTAGGACAGATTCCATGCGCTCACTAAAGTGAACGTTTGTAGTTGGAGAGGCTTCTCTTCAAGAGATCTAAGAACTTCGAAGAATCACTCAAATTCGCAAAGATAAGATGAATATCTACACTGAGACTTCAAGCTATTGTTGGAAATGAGTTGACACTCTTTGCTTTGACTTCATTTTGAGGAGCGTTCTTGATATCTGATACCACATTTGGTTTTGATAGATGCGAATTTTATTTGTTTGGAATGATTTTCACCAACAAAAAATTGCTAAAATCGATGATTTATTGTGGTTTAGATTACAGCTTTGTATTTAATGAACATTGGCGATAAAAATTAGTCTGTATTAGAAAATGTGTTATCCTTTAACTATGGCGAAATTCTTTGAGGTGTCCAGTATTTTTACATAACTCACCGCATTATCGAGGATTCCGAATGGTGTGACTTGTACTTCTAACGGATATCTGAGGCATATTATTAGTTAACAGTCCAGTTGGTTACTTTCAGAATATGGCCTGAGGCAAACATAAATCTGACATTTGCATAATTGGTAAGAAACGAAAAATATTATAGACAAATATACTTCATCCATGGTGGTTGAAATTTATTTCGATAAAGGCTGAAAGCGTTATACCGTGTTATTTACTAATGGCGTTTCCAACGCAATTTACCGCTAATAATCATATCATAAACGTCATCAGTAAATATTACTATATATCACTGTGAGGCTTCATTAAAATAAATTTTTCCCACAATGGAATAATACTCAACCACAGTGCCTAAGGTCTTTTCATATATTATATATACTTCTTCTTACACTGATCTCCTGATGTAAAGAAACGGTTTTAAATATTTAAGATGGTGTTTACGTATGTATATATTTGCCAGGGTTGTGAAATGATAAACATTATTATAATGTTATAGCCTGTGATTTATTACCAAACAAGATAAGCATGAAACATCCTTAGCGACATGTGCGTTATGAATTACTGTCCAGTGAATTACACTGATGGGGATTAGTGGAATGCAGTTTCGCAAACACCATTGTCAGTGGTGACCTGCTGATGCAAACATCAGTCAGAAATCTCGCTTTCATGAGTGTTTGGTAGTGCGAAAACCAAGTGCATTTTCACAAATGTGGTCTTCGGTATCTTCAGTGTATGTTGAAATATTTGATGAGTCCACTTTTATGAGATTTATCCAGTCAATACATCAACAAATAATCGTCCACAAAACCATGAGGTGCCAACTGCCTGTCATTCTTCGAAACAGTGAAATTCTCACTATCGGCAAGACAATGGTGAAAATGGTTTGAATTGCAAAACAAGAGTTGTGCATTCTACTTGGACAAAGCACTAATTCTTAGACGAATATCAGATAGAATCAATAGGAATATTTGTGCGACTATTAGAGACAGTTAAAATAAGGTTGGCCTATAAGAGAATGCGCCTCAACAAATTCATTCTCAATACATATGTTAGCCTGGATTCCAATGATTCAAGCCATAGATAAAATCCGAACTCGTAAGACAAAATCGAGATTATATGGAGCAGGTAGATAAATTGACAAGCCATAGTTACATCGCCTTTCTGTTCATTTTCTATGTGATGAAAGAAAGTGGAGGTGAGAATGGATGCTGAATTTCCCTTCCTTAATAATGCAGAGTGACCTTCAGAAAACTAACGATCAACGTGAATATTTGACGGTGCTCCGGAGAATCCCAGATGAAATCGCACACATCCCAGCTAACGTGCACCTATAAAGCATGCCCTAAACAAAATATCTACCTCACGAAATATTCACGTTGCAAATGAAGTATCTGCTAGTGAAAGAGCACTATTCGCGGATTCTGGAATAGTACTAGTGAAGAAATGAGGTCGTGCTGACATGCTCTCAATGATTTCATCTAATAAGAGTAAATTTCTGAAACGAACATCCGGCATTGACCACACTGGACAAACCGAGTTACAATTGACAAGACTACGAATCAAAATGATAGGTCATTCAATGATTTCCCGGAATTAAGTTTACAGAACTCTTAACTACCCAATGTTGTTTGATGTATTCCTAAAGAATCTTCCTTGCACCTTTTGAAATGTCTCATCAACGCATATTGCACTGTTTTTTTATAAATTGCTGGAATGCACCGTAAAAAAAGGATATGCATCTTCATGAATATACCAGTCTACGAGACCGACGATGACACCTTTGATTCCTGGTGTTATAATAGTGGATGAATCTGCGAATGGTTCCAATTTATGAAGACCTCATTAGTCAGAAAACCAATTTATGATTGATTTGGTGATTGAATGTGCATATAAAGACTTACTGAAACAATCTGATGTGGTATAATTGTTTTCACAAAATTGTAAATAATGAATTTCGAGTATTAAGCTTCATTAAAAACCAATTTAGATCCTTATATGTGTAAAATGATGTTTAAGTTGTAGACCGATCAGCAGAAAACACCCATTTATGATAAGACCACTGTCCGAAATAACAATATATCAATAATTTACCAACCTTATAAAATATTTTGTGTTCACAGAGCCGACTGGTTTGATGTGAGCAATCACATCGAATTATGCATTCAAAGTCCTTATATTTTATTTCATGCAGATAATTATTTCTATTTATATAACAAGCGGAAAATGGCAGCAGAGGAAATAGCAAAATGCCCTGCTCCATGCGTACTCTCGAATTAGGCGCATACATGAATAGAACTCCACAAAATCATTCAGTTCAAAAATCTCCAATTTATGACGAGAGCAACAATTGGACCCTCTGGTATGACACTTTTTCGAACTTGTACTTCCCTGATGAACACATATATTTTAAGGAAATGCTGGTATTCTTTCAGCTTCTATGTTAAATCGTCCATGTGTGATCATCGAGTTTTATGATACCTTCGGGACTAACCTACATACCACTTGACTATATTCATTCAGTCGCACTTGAACAAAAAGAATCTGATGTGTCATTCCGATCACAGATTCTCAGGTACATCTTGACATCCTTGTCATTTACACCATGAACACAGCTGTAGTGTTTCCAAATGGTCAAGTTTTTTTCAATAATCTTTCATTTGCCTCAAGATTTCTGAATAAATCCGTTTCCCATCATCTTCGAAACAAATCGGTGTTGGTGCAGCTAATAGTAGACAGTACTTTTGACTGGTTTCAGGCCTCCTATCATCTGAAGTGTAAATTTATTTTCATGCGGTTCGAAGACACCAATGGGTATTCGACAAGAAAACTCGGATGTTTGATTCAAGAGTATAAAATATCCTAAGGTCGTATATCGAAATTCAGCCAGACGAACGAATATTCTTTCCGAAAGACTTGAATCATAAAATATTTGTCATGAACAAAATAAAAGATACTTATGTCTTGGATATATTTAGATGTGCCATTTGATAATTGATTTAAACTCAGATTAGTTTCAAGTAGTGAGTTGGTGGGGAAAGTGGTCTTCGTCCAGACTAGCAAACAGCTGACATAGAATTCCCTACCAACATAATGACCTGGAAGCACACATGGTGTTCAAAGGAAGATAAGTATACAGGAATCCAATAAACTAGCTTTGAAAGCTGTTTCCATGTCAAACTAATGATTACCATCACTGATGTGTATCGCACTCAACGAAGACGTTAGTGAACCACTGATCAAATGGGGAATGGGCATTGTTACTTTATGTCATTAATAGTAAACCGACTAAAAACCTGCTGATCAACAATTATGCACAAGAAAAAAGAGATGAATCGAACAAACTCTGAGAAGATCACAACATCAATTCAGAAACTTCAAAGGGTATCCTTTTCAGACACGTGAAGAAAAAATCCTATGACTGAACCACTTTATCGCGCTATCCTCTCTTCTACTTGAAAGTAAGTCAAACATGTTATTCGACTGCAACTGTCACCCTTACATACAACGTGTATTTGATTTAGCAGAGGGTTAAGTTTATCGAGTAGACATGTCACACCCCGTGCTTAACTCACATTGCGATTAAGTCGGCAGCATATCTCCCACACACTAGCAACTAATCAATGAAATTACTGGATAGATTTTCTATGCGTATCATACACACATCAGACAAGAATCTTCTCGGTCGACTATCCAAACCAACTCCATCCACTTGTCAAAATGTGCGCCATCAAGCACTGAATGAATTTTGTCAGTACGTTAGCTTATTGTCCTTCAGATACATTGGTAAGATGCTGAGTGAAAGATTTCTTGTCGTGTATTCAATCACGGGTAATCACTTCCTAATCTTTTCTTATTTTGTTTATTTTAAACCACCTTTCATTGTTCTTCATTTTTATACAAAATGAATTGAAAACTAAAGTTGTACATGTCCAAACAAAGTTCATTTTTAATAAATTGAAAATATTCTGGCACTGAGTATATGATATTCATTATTATAAAATGTTTGTATTTCCCAATAAATGAAAAAAACGATGGTTTTTATACTGACGACCCACTATTTGATGCTGACAGCTTAATCAAAGTATTTTTAAAGCAGAATTTCAAAAAAATCTCAGCTAATAAACTGCAACTTTCTTTAATTGGACACTAGTTAGTTACTAGTATCACGCATCTAGTCTTTTGTTTTGGGTAGACTGAATTCTGCCATCCACGTTTGTACTCCTACCACCATGCTTGTGGTAACATTCTTTACATCAGCAGTGGTTAATGTGTTCGAATCTAAGTGCTGCTTTGAAGTTCTTCAAGATATTATATACGCATAGCTAACTGCTGACTGTCGATATGCACACAACCTAGGTTCAAGACCTCCTGCCGATTGTCTCCAACTATCTAGTAGTATTAAGCTGATCGTCTTATTTCAGCATCAGGTGTCATTTACACTGTCAATATAGTTAGCTGGTAAAGATGAAGCACCATGTGTAGATTGCTGGATTTTCCAAGTTTACGAATTTATAGAAAAAGCTTGTGTTTACATTTCTTTAGTTTTCGTCAATTCATTGGATGTGTGCATGTGTTGCAACCAGGTCTAATTCTGTCTCACTTCATCATTCCAACTCAGACAATTTGCATTTCATTTACTATATAAAGATTCTGATATTGGATGCCATTTTCCATAACACAATTTTGTCTTGATGAGTTCAATATTCTCAAAATCGATTTCGGGGCCTGATTGTGCCGCGTGTAGGCATTTAGCTAAAGAATTTTCTCCAACTGGATTTCTCAGTGAGAAATGCAGTTTCGATTTTGCTGTTCGGAATGTTTTACACGAACACACCACCTCCTGTTTTAACCTTATCCAAATTATTATCACTTGTTTGAACAATACTATTTTGTACGAGTGTGATAATTAGAAGATGAACAAATCGAGCTTAGCGATAGGGGATCACTCCATATTATCTTGGTCAAATTGTTGACGGTGGATTGGTAAATTCGTTCACGAAAACATTCTATTTCAGTAGTTAGAATTTTTCATCTCTTGATAACAGTTTACATTGGCTGACTATCACCAAGTCAAAACGGTTTCCAAATCTTGGAATCCACATTTTAATTTGATTACCGTAGAGCTCGAAATGTGAATTCCCCAAATCTGGAGTCAGTATGCATTATGGTCTTGACAGAATCGAAATAAGCAGCTCTTTGATTATCAATGGGCCAGTCACCAACCTTTCGGACAGTTTATTTTCCACTGACCTAGATAAATTGTAATGTGCTAAAAAATGTATAAATAGGAGGCCCTTTTCATGAATAAGGAACATTCCTCTACGAATTCCACTTTAGGTCAATAAATCATGCATGTCCTATAATGATAGGACAGACTCTTAAGTCGCATTGAAGTTTTCAGTATCAATGGACGAGAATGTGTTAGCATGTCAGTTCGTGTAGTAGGTATTTATATTAGTCAATTCATACTGTTCATGTGATAAAGTGAAGATGCTGAATTCTCTGCGAACGGATATTTAACACTTTTCTTTACTAATTAACTCAAATGAAACAATATACACACAACTCACCATAATCTGTAATTATGTAAACAATAAATTCTCCGTTTTTCATATACTTGTCATGTGTTAAACTTTTGAAACGGTTATTTTTTTTTAATGTAGGCCACATAGATTTTCATATTCACCTTTTACACTGATGAATAATTCAAACATTCCAGCGTCATTCAATGATATGATACATTTATTGAAGGAAACCAACAGTGAAATCCTCAAACTTATGTGATGACAAGTTGTTGAATCTCCATTTCCTCGATTAAAACATTATTCCCGATGAAATTTAAGCGTTATTCATGCTCCCATGCGTAGGCGTCGACGGGTCATTGTAAGCCTCGATTAAACCGTCAACATATTAGTTTACTAATCAAGAAGTCGATACAGCTGTCACTAGTAGTAATCTGTAATAATGGATATACTTTCGCCATTAGGACGAAACGAAATTTCTTAGTAGGAAAATTTAAATTAGTTCGTAATGACTCAAACATCAGGACACTTCTCACACTATTACTGTCCTACAGTTAGTAAGCCGATGGGTGAATAATTCATGGTGTCCTCTTAATACTCCGATGGTTATTCAATAAGATGATCATCAAAACTTTTAAATTAACGTTAGAATTAACATGAAATATGCTGCCTAAGTGATGAAAAATGAAATATTCAATATTACCTTTGTTCACTGAAGAATAAAAGTTAAACATACTGTTTTCGGCTAGGAAGTGAATGCAAGTATAGGTCAAACTAAGACGGAAAACCACTGAATACGTCTCTTAAACACAATATCCGGTAATTAATGCTTGTTGATGTGCGTCGATGGCGCTTGAAGCCATATGTTCCACTGGGAACGTAAAGGAATAAGAAAATTCCTGTAAAATGCATTTAAATGTGAACCATTTTCTCTTTTCACCGAAGCAGCACTGATCCATGCATCATAAATATTCTTACAATAACAGTACTAACACCCATGTCAAAACCACAGCTGAAAGACATGGGATCCGTTTCTGTTTCTGTAAGAATCTGCATGGAAGCTTAAATGGTTAACAAGGTGGCGTGTCTACGTAACACGGCATTTACGAGATTAGCTTGGATAAGGACAGTAGTAGATACAGAATCAACGAAAATGTCAATTAAAAATTGGATCTGCTTTCAAAGGATTTTGAATGGATTCACACAACAAAATTCATGCATCACACAGAAGTAGCACTATTCACCCTCATCCTTGTTAGGTGTTGATGGCAATAACTAGCATGAGAAAACATTTCGAAAGACTTTGATCATCTTACTAATAGAAATTAAAGTGTCACTGATCTCGAAAAATGCCATCTGATAGCGTTAACATTTTCCCTCACATGTGAAACACAATATATTCCACATCTACCTCTTTTCATTGGTGACTTTCTATTCATGTGCTCAATAGATGTGCTTGATGTGTCGCAACACAAATGAACTAAAACACCCACTTAATCTCCTTATTAACATATATTCTGTTGAAATCGAATATTACTACACTTTGAGCAGAAGTCGGCATTTAAACATGCCTGTAAGTCATTTCATTTTGAATTTACGTCACAACTGCATTCCTTATTGCTTCTGTCCATTCACTTCTATGTCAGTCATAAAACGAGAATGAAAAACTTTCTTATGTGAAAATCAATGATGAAGTTAATAATGTTGCTGAAAGGATTACTCGTTGAAATAAACATCGCCCATACGGTTACCGTTTCTCATTTTAAATATGTGTTTAATCAAAGGTTAACTTTAAAAGCGTTAACACTTACTTGGGTTATTTCCACTGGAAATCATTAATGTGAACATGCAGAACAGAAGGATTGATGATATTTTCATTGCTGTGTAGTCCAAATGAATAACTGTGAGCACAAGCTATTTGTCGAGTATTTATACCGAGTCTTAGATTTTTTGCTGAGTGCAACCAACTTATCTGTGCATTTCAACTGACCATTCACGTTAAAGAAGAGAAGGTTGTTTGTCTACTAGACACGTATTGTGGTTGAAAGTTTCAACATATATTACCACATTATCATAAAAGCAAAGTTTCAACTGGAGAAAAATATTTAAAGCGATCGTGGGTAAGACATGATGTTTCATAAATATCTTGTTCTTTTAGCGAATAAAGAACATCAGTATTGTGCCTCGAATAGACGAAAATGTCGTCTTTATCATTGAACGCTGTTGTCAGATTGACACATTTTTATTGAGGATATGAAGCTCTGAAATAAGAAGAGAATCTAGGCACTGTGACAAACACAAAATTCTATCTGAAATACAACAGTTTCAATTTGTATAACATTTCATCCATATCGCTGTGTAATAGCAGATAAAAGTATGAAGTACAAAGATTTTTTTTAGCATGATACCTTAATATTATCCCTTGTTTTCTGTAAAACTCTCTAAAAGTGGAGAAGTGTAATCAGGAGGAAATGTTCAAGCTTGGCTTCGAGATGAATACACACCTAAGCTAAATAGCGATTTCAGAAGACTTGTGCAATTTCACATAAAGATAGACTTTTATTTCGTTAATGAGGTTTGCTGTCTGGATTTCAAAGATATAATATGGAAAGGCAATCTCTTTTCACTTGCCAAATGAACATCCAAGCACCTCGCTCAACGTTGAATAATATTTTTAACCGTTTCAGTCGTATAAATATGAATTTGTTTATTCTTATGCGAATTTTGACAACAAAATAACTCATGAAACGAATGAATTCTAAAAGTAGATGTAGAATTAGTGCAGTAGAAACTCAGCTTGAGAAATTTTATGCGATTGCATTGTGAATAAATGCTGTCCAGTTAAGGATGCACATGTTACATAGTTCTAGACATCTTTATAATGAAATTAATGATAACAGTTGAAACAATAACGAATGGATATACAAATTAAATGACCGAACTGAAAATTTACAAGACCTTACTTAGGAATCATGTTTGTAATACGTTAGCGTATATGAATTGAGACCGCCAATATTATCATAAAATCATAGTTGTAAAACCGAACTTCTTTTTGTGTTGAATCGTTGAATCACTAGTTTAGTTTTTTTATACTCTAAAGTCAACCATCCATTAATTTTTGCCTTATGCAATTTCAACCCCCACTTTTCTTCGTACATCGCCTTTCGATTAGCAGTAACGAACCCAGCCATCATTACCCATTCATAGACAGGTACACGATTTCGGTAAACACAGATGCCATCGTGCAGCCTATGAAAAAGATTTCATCCATAAATAAGGTTGTATCCTATACATTATGTCCTGAACCTTAACAAGAAAATTTGTATTTCAATGCAGCTGTCTACTGCATCCTCGCATGGTAGTGACATCGCTTGATTTGCAGTTTCGAAATGCACATAGAATGTGTCCGCAGTTTTACATATGTACGTTTGCCATCAATGTTGAGGCAAAAACTTCAATTAGATTAATGGAAGATTACTTTGCATCAAATACATTATAATATAATTAAGTCTCAATATAGTTTATATTTACATAAATACAATTAATCTCTATCTAGCCATGCTTTCAGCCTTTCACTAATGAGCTCCACAGGAACTTCTGATTCCAAAGCGTGCCGTAAAGTATTCGACGGTTTTACCTAGTCGCAGTACGGTAGGGCAACATGATCTATCTGATCAGTAGTGGCAGAATAAGTCTGAAACGTCACTGAATTAGATTATTAGAAGCAAATAGTGTTTCCTGGGAATACCAAAGTTATCTTCACTTAGGACATGGACTGTAGACCACCCCTGCAGTCTAGACTAAACACAATTTTGACAACGCCAAATGATTCATTTTACATTGGCAATCCATAATCAGTTTTCCATTTGTTGAAGGTCATTGCAACTTCCGTTAACGATCGCCCCCCCCCCAGAAGGAGAATTTTCCACAAAGCATATTATGTTTCATTTTCTGAATTTCAGAAGTCAAACAGGCGTGATATTTCTCCTCTTAGATACTAGATGAATAAGAATCTGGGCAATAAGGTCTGGCATCAACCGACCTATATCATTTACTAAATTTGAAAGCCATTTATGGAATTGTGAAAACAAAATTGACTCTATGACTTCGAACTCATTCTACTTCATAAGAAATTCACCTGGACAAGATCCCGCACCTGACCACTTCTATGTGCATATATCAATTCATATGCTGCTGTAGAACCAGGTAAATCGGTCGTTCGACGCGCACCTTGTCCAAGGGGATTCAAGAACACTATCCAGCATGGTTGCGAAAAGGCAATAGTGGTGCAATAAGGAGTGCGATAATTGAACACCCGGTTAACACTGATCATTCCATTTCAACAGACGCCTCCTTCGAAGTAATTTACAGAGTCAAAAATAACCTATCAAAGGCAATACAGTTTCGTCTTCTTTGTATCGCTGAAGCTCTGGCCATTCAAATATAAAAAACCGGAGCTGTGCATACAAAAGGGGATTACTCAACCACTTCTTCTGTCATGGTAACAACTTTTTTGATTTGATTTTTTTTATTTTGATGACTAAATTTTGTTTCTTTGCCTGTTCTTTAATTGCTTATAATTCTTGTATTCATTTAGAACTCTTACGTAACTTCGTATTATCTAATTTGTTCCTATGTGCATCCTGAGTAAAACTCACTCATCAAACTATTCTTATTATTATTATTACACAACTTCTTTTAACAACTGTTTGTGACAACTCTTCACCTTTGTTACCACCCTAATTTCGTTAACGCCTATTTTTCTTGACTTGTATTACCAATCTTCACCTGTTTAGTTAAAATAACCACAAACATTTGTAATTTTGTTTGACAAACTCAATGTACACATACATACAAAAAACGTATATATTTGCGATTGTACAGCTAAGAAAATGAATTCGCTGATCTACGTGTTTTGTTTCACATTAAGAATTTTTGTGTGTGACATGTATATTTCGCGATGCATTCCGTGAGCATTTACTGATCGTTCAATACTCAAACAGCATTACTGGAATCTAAAACAATGCAGTTCACCTTGGTTGAGGAACCATGATTTCCTCGTATACCAGAGACACACGATTTCACATTTCGATTTTAGTTTTCTCGCTCATGTCTGAATAACCAACTAAGAAGCCCAATTTCTTATTCCATAGGTGAGTTATCTCTATGCGTGACAAGTATTTTCTCAATTTAGCTGATTTGATTTCCTAAACAATACCAATCTCATCCACATATCTTAGACAAAATTGCGTTCGTTCTACATGCTGTTGCCAAATAGCTGCTTCTAAGCCCGAGCAGGTAAAGATGCTTGAAAAATGGTCAGTATGAGCTCCTGATCGCAACAAAACGAACTTATCGCAATACACATTCATGGAATTGAAATTATATACTCCTGGGACATACGTTTCTACAGAATATTCAGCAGAAGCGTTGTATCGAAATTCGGTGAGTTCATTAAATTCTCAGTTTTACTGTATCCCTGTAAATTTCAAATTCGTATTAGGAAATAAATCCCTTCAAAATTACTTCAGTTTGCAACTGAAAGCGATACAAATTGAATTTGTGTGCATCTTTTCACAAATAATTGCCACGACTAGTATGGTTTCCGGGAAACGTGCTACAGATTTCGGGTCTCTGGAGCATGCTAAGTGTAAGCGAATGATAAACTCAAAACAAACTGACATTGTGATAATAGGCAGTTAACACCTCGGTCGATTCACGTCATCAGCTTGAACATCTTCTCCCTGACATTGAAATTGTGAAGCATCTCAAAGGTTCAGAGAATCACGAAGAAGGAACAAGAGATGGTCGATCCATATGCATGTATTGTGGATAGCAAGATACGCCAACAATGATATTTTATTTTTGGATCAACAATCGACGTGAGTGTGTACTGGCAATAATATAAGACAGAGATAATCTGAAAAGTGTTATAACTTATGCGATATTCAAAAGCCTCAACACCCATCCACTTTTCATTATATGTGTGCAGAAGTAGAAAATGGAACATTTAGAATTATCAACAACAAAACGGGGAATACAGGGAAAAGAGGAGAAAAATCATAAGATACTTCCCATTTTACTCCGCTTCTTCAACTGCCCAAGCTTTGTGATGAACATTACATTGAAATGAATTAATCAACGCTTGAGAAATCTACTACTCATAAATTACCGGAAACCAAAGGCATTTGCTGGAGTCTAGACGAAAAGAATTGATCGATGGTGCGAGTTGATGTGAACTGGCACTCGCTGGTGGTAATTCAAGACGTTGATTCATGTTTCTTTGTTCAGCTCTGAATTCATCAATTTTGTATGGTGAGTCTCTAGTTGAACTTCACATTGTAGTACGAAATGAAAATGGCAAAACCTCTGATCATTCGACTAATTCGAAAAATAAATCTACTATCTGCAAAGCAATTCGCATATAATCCGAAGTTTAAAAGTTATTCGAACAATATTTTCGCTACACATTCTCAGTAAAAATCGTTTATTGTTTTATGTTTTATTCTTCAAATGGAGCAAATATCTCATCTTTTCATTGTCAGTCAAAAGTATTTAATGGTTATCCTAAGAATATCGAGATAGTAAATGTGATATTACTGAATTTCTCTTTTTGTCTGATTTACCTTAGAATTTTTTTCTTACAGCGGAATGACGTCAAGCGACATAAGACATATTTCAAAATCCCCCTGTCTTGTCATCTTTCTAAAACTGAAGAAGAAATAAACGATTCAGTGAAAGATAAGAATTTCTCGATACAAAATAGAAAGTCTGAAATCAATTTGATAAAAACAGAAAAACAAATGGTTTTGCAGATGTTCTTACTAGCTTTCTAATATCGTTCAATATTTGTGCTATGTCTTTGATGCATTTATCAAATCGGTTCAGTTTGTTCATTTCAGTGCTTCTATTTTGCATCATATAACGCTTTGTTTTAGCTTTTCTATCATTCCTTCACGTTCCTATTGGAACGTATGGTTTCAAGCTAGGTGCTTGAGGTTTCTGTAGTAGTGTTTATTTTCACAGGATGGGGTTGCTAGCGTCATGCCCAACCTTTCTTCTTCACCAGCTTTATTTCTGGCTTAGAGAGGTAAAGGAGGGCAAAGACTGGCGATCGAACCTCAGACCATGTGCATGCTGGGCAAGTGTGGTAACCGCTGCGCCACCGAGGCACATTGTTTAAGCATAGCTGCAGTTATACTTTGAAAGGTAAACGAGCAATGTGGGATGCTCGCTATATGTGCATTATATCACCTGACGTAACTTCATTTCAAGATGAAAATTTAAATGCTCAAAGACGCCTCGGATGATTTTACATTTACTTCGTAGACTTTCCTAGAATTATCGTGCTAATGTTCCGATAATTCTATTTATCATTACGTCTGAGCAAAACATCCAGTTAAATTGAATCGATTAATATATTCGTTGTTTCTAAATGTCTCCAAATAGCAAGTGAATCTCATTGAATGCCTTAAAAATAATCGTCGTTCATTCGCTGGGCGTTTTCCAACCAGACTTTCATAAAACGTTTAATACATTAATAAAATTAGACTCTATAAGTTCCATTATCTTTCAAATGTGTATTCTTCACTAGTTTCCTTAAAGATAGGCCTTAAGGTAAACATAGAGAAAACAGAGGTGATGAAGATTCCTGGCCAACAGCAACAACAACAAACAACGATCAGCATGAATGAGCGAAATCTGAAAGGAAAAACCTACTCACCTACCTAACTGGGATGCATCATTTCAACTACAGGTGGACGTAACTGACGAGGATATCAAGGCAAGGATCGGTAAAGGAAGGCAAGCTTTCATTTCTCTGAAGTCTGTGTGGAGTTCAAGAGCACTCAACATGAAAAATAAGATCCGGTTTTTCAACTTAAATGTTAAGTCAGTGCTACTTACTATACGGATCAGAGACTTGGCGCGTCATGAATAGCACTTCGAAAAAAACTTCAGACCGTCAGAAACGTTATCAAACAATATTATGTTTAACTGTCTGAATATAACAGGTCAAATAAGCGTGATAGTCCTCCTCTCAGGTATATGAAACGATACTGGATGAAGAAGAATTTGAACATTGATGTCTGGCATCAACGGACAAATCTTTTATTATATTTGAAAGACGTTTATGGAATCGCGGAGACAAAATAACCTCTGTGACTACAATATTGTTCTACTTTATGGGAAACTCCTCCTAGTCCGACTGAGTTCCCTCAACAAGATTACGTGCTACAACATCCGGATGACAGTTAAATCTCCAATTCTAATTTTTGGCGCATAAAAAATTTTGAATTCTATATCACCTTCATCACTTTTATTGCTGATCTTAATTTGTATATGGTTCTCCATATATTTTTGAACAAATTCTGGTGGGTAGTTATCCACTAGTAATACTTCCTTTATTTGTTTAATTACATCTTTTAAATCGTCTATCTTTTTAATTAGAAACTGGCTATGTCAAAACTAATTATTCTTTCATCTTTTACTAATTGAATTTTCTGCAAATTCTGTTTTATTAGATAAGAATTTATTAACCTAGAATTTGACCTATCCATCGTGTCTGAATAAGCAACTGAGACGTTCAATTTCTGCAATCTCTGGGTGAGATACATATGGGTATCAAGCATTTTCTAACTGGAGCTGATGTGTTTTCACAGACAATCAAGGTATCATCCTCATATTTTAGATCGAATTCATTTCGTTGTACAGGCTGTTGCGGAATACCTGCTCCTAATATGGACAGTAACTGATCTTCGAAAGATGATCCGTAGGGGATCTTCATTGCAACAGAATTCACTTGACGGAATACACACTCATGGATTTGAAATTTGATATATCTGATTAATCCCGATATTTGAATATTCAGCTGGAGAGCTTTTCCAAACTTTAGTCGATAGATAAGCATGGGAACGCGTTACTGCTGGACACAAGACGAGGCCTCATTCCTACGGTCCCACGAAAAGTTTCAGTATACACCCATCTGTGTTCGTAGAGGTTCTGAAGCTGAATTCATTGTTAAATCGCTGTCATGTGCAAAGCGCGGTTACCTCACCCTGTGTATACAAGTCCACACATGTAAATTGTCAGAATATATTGCATGTGACGTAGGCAATAAAGTGATATAATAATATCGAAAAACCACTGATACCTGAATTAATCTAATCCATTTCAATTCAGTCCTAATTGCTTACTCGTACATTATCAGACAAACTTCCTTACATGGGTATTGCTGGGCAATTAGTCATCTGTTGTCAACGAACTACCACGACTTCTCAAATACTCCCCTAAACCTTCGATGGAGAACTAATTACATTTAATGCAATTTGTAGGCGAAAATATTTAGATGGAAAAAATAAATTGTCAGTACTGGAATCAGCTGTAAATCGTGCAACAATCGAATTAACACAAAACATGCACAACATGAACTTTACCTAATCCATTGGAGGTTAGCCTGTATTTGTTCAATAGTCAAATACATGGATGATCCAAAGCGCCACATTAATTCTGGATTCCGTCAACTAGTGATATATGGCCACCACCGGTGTAGTTAGAATTCTTCGACTACAGCATGCAGACACACTGACTGACGAGAAATATATGCACGTAGTATTAACAAGGATTTTGCTTGTCCATTTCTCAAGCGGTTGATTTGTGAGTTCTCCTAAACAATCCCGAATCGGATTTGGGCGGATATTGATCACCGCCTGTTTTATTCCGCTTCTCCAAATGTCCATACTTTGTGATGAGCATCACATTAAAATCAATCAATTATCCACTAAGCAACAATAGGGAATAAATCTACCAATCATAAATTACTGCAAACCAGAAGGAGTTGCTGGAGTCTTGACGAATAGTCACAAGCAACCCGCCTAGTCAGATTTCATTAAAAGATGAAGAACTAAATCATTGTATGAAATATAAAAATTTCTTTACATAAAATAGAAAGGCCGAAATTGACTAGATAAAAAACAGAAAAAACTTGATGGCTTTGCAGATGCATTAGCCAGCTATCTACTTATTCGAAAAACATGTGTTTTGTCTTCAAAGCACTTAACAAATCGTTTTTCTTTATTTCAACTTGTCTATTTTGTATCCTGAAACCACACAATAGGATGGGAGGGGGTTGAAATTCTAAGAAGTTAATAAGCAGGTTGAGAGAGAGGTTGATTACTGAATCCCTGTTCATCGAGTCTGCACCCAACAAATGTAATAGTAATGACTCATCACTCATACTGAAATATGGAAAATACTACTACCAATCAAGTCAAGCGATGAAAACTAGTGGAATTATATGAACTAAGTGAGAAAGTTGTGTGAGTAGCTTCATATGATTTTGAGGAGCAATATATTGTGGTCGAAACTTCATCAGCGAATATTACTGTTGAATGCTGTGAGACTTTCACAAAATACATTTTACCCTCAGTGGAATTATACACTATCACAATGTACAAGTTCTATTATTATGATAATGCGGACACACTGTGTCGCTTACTTTATTTTTTCTCTCATCGAAAGCATATGCATCGACTGAATGTCTGTCCGAATTCTTCCACTAATCCCTCACGAATTCTACAGTCTTACAGGTTACAAAGTAGAATGCACTCATCTTTTCTGTGCCGTAAATTTCCAGTAGTGGTGGTGTAAATGTGATAAATTGTACCGAGATATCTGCATTTTCACACCGGATTTACAATCAAGCATTGCTTTGACATAACTGAGATTAGCGATTCATCATCCAAAGAAATGAGGATGCATTACTATTTAAACACATTGTTCTGTTGACGGATAGGTGCATCCTCTCTCTTCAGGCTGTCAGGAATACTGAACTCTTCAATATCCTCACATATAAATATAAAAGTCAGCTAAACTCTGCTATTTGACACCACGGTAGCCTAAGTAATGCCAAATTACATATAACCGATCACTGATGAAGATACAAAACCAGTTTCAAATACATGAATTCCTCTCTAGTAGCCTTAAGATGCCCTTCAAAAATTCTTAAGAATATTTTGGAAAGAAACACTTGATGGAAAACTTAACAACTCAGAACATACTGTGAACATCGTTAATTATTAGTTACATAGACATTTTATCTCGTACATTCTATTAAATAGTTCTAATGATATTTCATAGACCAGTTCCTGCTATCGAATATCATTTACCTGTCTGATTTTTTGCAGTTTATGCTACATCAACAACCAATTTATGAAAGCATTCACAGTTACCTTGCATAATATCGTTCGTGACATCGCAATATCCTATGAAGCCTCCTAAATACATTTTCTGTAAATCATAAGAGTCTTCGCGGTTATTTATGAGGTGAAAAACAGAAATTACAGTTACATCATCTACATTTGCAAGCTAAACTGATTTCAAAATTACTTCTATTGTGATATGAATTTTAATTAAGGAAAACATGTTTATGAAGCAGGATTTACAGAATTCATCAAATTTTGATAAGACTATCCAGCTGATTACTCTACATGCTCCTACGTATAGAAAATATCCAATTTCATTTCGACGGGTGCCTATTCTGTCAAGTTAGTGGTGGTGCGATGGGAAACCCTTACGGGACCACAATTCCCAGATTTATTATTATCAGGACTAGACACTGAAAATTTTATTTATAAAATTCAACTTATATCATCCTAAACTTCACTTCACAATACAACACGAGTAAGTTCGTATTACTTCATTCCCAGATGTTTCCTTTCCGAAAGGACTGATGTCAAAATGGAATGATTTATGATTAGGAGGTCTTCAAGTAAGAGATATTACATAGATTTTGCAAATTTCGTTCCAATTCAACGTAAAACGAACTTATTCAAAAAAGTTGTTCAGCAAACCAAACTAGAAGTCGTTCCGACGGGGCAAATGAATGTGAAATGAAGACTCTGAAGTATTTTTTATCTTAGAATGGATATTCTGAGTAGTTCACGATTGAATACTCTAAAGAAAACATCGTTAGTGAAACTATTAGATAGTATCGAAGAAGGCTCAATGTACCAGGTTCACATTAAAGCTCATTGTGTACAAGAAGCAGTCAAATGAAGACTTGATATAGCTACCAGGAAAACTAATTGTGCTGGGAAACTTGTGTTCCTAAACAGAATCAAGTGGGCTTCATTAATCTAGGAAAGATTGAATAATAAATAAAGAATATTCATTTCGATAACCTATTCATCAGGTTCTATAGTTATATATCCATCCATAATAATGAAAGAATGATTATTATTGACATCAGTAGTTTGTAAGGAGCAACATCGCATCATCTATATCCGAATTCCACAAGTTATTTGCAAATAGACTGTTAACAGACCGAAGTCCCAACTATACGTATGTGGTAACATAGTGGATAAGTTTATTTTAAATGTGAAACTGTGATTCAGTATTATCAACTGGTTGGAGCTTAGATTATAAATTACTCCACATAAGTGCTCATATTAGTTCGGAGTAGTAAGATACATGTGTTGTATATATGTCAGTGTGTAAATTAACAAATACGCTTAAGTAAGAAAACAAAAGGTTAGTTAATGCAAGTGTAACAATGAGGGATATGGAAATTAATCTGTACAGGATGGAGAGAATTAATAAGTCCTTTATGACCTTGCGGATTCCACAGCAGGTCAGGGCAGTAATTGTGGTGCTCAAAAACACCTACCAGTGTGGCTTAATAAAGATTTAGTGAAAACCACTTTCAGTTTGAAATTAAACCTCCTGGTCCAAACCGGCAACGAAGCTAGCATTGAAGAATGCTTCTCTTTCATCGATCGAATACCAAATAGATTGCCAAAGGATTCCGGGTGGCGAATTCTGCAAACAGCAGTAGCTATTGCAATTCACTTGAAACATTCGGTGCTCTCTATGAAGAAGAAACAGTTCCAATCACCCTCGTCATTGAATTTCCATTAACAACACTTTTGTTTTTCTTTATAAAACATAGTTGTTAACTCACTCACACACATCCGACGACATTATTTAGTCTACCGCAGTCCTTGCCATGATCATTCATCCATTTGACGTTTATGATGAATAAGAATAGAATTTCATATGAACATTAGTCATCAGATTTCACTACTATACATTCGTTGCCATTCCTAATCAGTTACATCTACTGCATTTGATGTATTCCGCAGTACGCAAACTATTTACTGACATTAATATTCATCTACTTGTAAGTAGTATGAGCACCCGTAGATAATTTATAAGGCTGGACATTCATCAGACACATTTAAGACACTCGCTTAGATTTTCATGGTGATCAAGTTGATCCTAACCACAACTGCTTAAAAATAGAAAGTCAATTGTTTGTTTATGAAGTTAGACGAGTCTGGAAGAT
Organism: Trichobilharzia szidati; assembly: GCA_944472155.2. NCBI lineage: Eukaryota > Metazoa > Platyhelminthes > Trematoda > Strigeidida > Schistosomatidae > Trichobilharzia > Trichobilharzia szidati. The sequence continues at coordinate 826,847 of CALYDE020000734.1, forward strand.
GCGCGTTTTAATGGAAAAGAATCTGTGTAGAATTTTAGACAATACTCATCACATTAAAAGCACAGACAGTTGCATATGGTGCTCCAACACGCGGGAAGATATGAAAACGCAGATATGGTGTGACCTTCTGGTGCCTACTGAATGAAGCATGAATTAATACATTTAACATTGTGAATAATATTGCAATACACACTCAATGACTTTATATAATGTAAGGTAGTCCCAAGCATACAAATTTCATGGAATACTGAAAAATCCCTAGTCGTCTTAAGCCGGTTAATTTATATGTTAGGATTTATCAGTCAATTCTTTCCTCAAAAAAAACGTTTGCTCAACTCAACGACTCATGGACATGAAGGATCCAACTAATGGGGTCGAATAAATACGTACGTGGTAGAGTTAATGTGAGGATGGATAATAATAATAATTTTTCTTCATTCCAAAAACAGTACTAATGATACAGCAAGGAATTTTCAGCATTCAGTATAATGTTGCATCTAATTTACTCAAAAACGACAAAAATATAAAAAAATTACATAATAATAATAACAAAACGTTGTTACAGCAGCTATGTAGCAAATTACTGTGTGCATACGGAGAAAAATATGCATAAAGTATAAAATTATAGTAATAATAGTAATAACAACTAAAATAAAAATAGCAAAGTTATAATTAAAACATAGAAAGGGTGACACCATAAAATTACAGAAAGATGAACAATGAAAGGGTCGATTCACTTTGCTAATTTCATAGTAACTTATATGTTTCACGTCTAACAGAGTCTTAATCATATAAAATACGGGCTAAATACGGTATTGTGGAATTGTTTTACTTGGTGGTTCGAGCATATAACTTCTTACATTGACTTCTCGTCCTACCTGGTGAGATACAAAGGGATAGTTGTGAATAAAGGGGTGCAGAGGGTCTGACAGTATGGCCTTTGCCCATTTTGCACAGGAATTTATGTGTCTCTCAACTATAGTATTGGTGAGCTCACGCAGTGGCAAACCGCAAGCCCTACTCACAGCATTTGATACCCTTCGTAATATGATATAGTCTTTTTTGAGAAGCCCAGGAAAGATTAATGGAGAGCAATAGAGTACAATAGGTAAAATACAGGATTTTAAAAATTGGAGAACTAAAGGTTGGTTGATGCCTGAATGTCTTAACTTTTTAATGTAGAAGGTAAGACGAAACATTTTCTTAGAGATTGATAAGATGTGGGATGACCATGAAAGGTCAGAGGAAAGAATTAATCCAAGGTATTTAATGCTTGACTTGGTTTCAATTTCAGTGCCATCTATGCTACAGGCATCATGGGAACTAACTAGTTCATGTGTGTCACGTCAATGCTTGAAAGTAAAGTTAACTGCCTGACATTTGGAAGGATTTAACATAAGACCATTTGACTTAGACCACTTGCTGATGTCCAACAGAAAGCTTTTAATTTTGAGCAGTCAGACTCGGAAGTGATAGGCAGTGATACAGTCAGATCATCAGCATATTTGACAAAGTTAGTTTCGTTTAAATGAGGCAGGTCGTGTAGGAAGAAAGGAAAAAGAAAAGGAGAGAGGACGGCACCTTGAGGAACACCGGCTTTTGTAAGCAAAGCAGAAGAAGATTTGCCATTAGATGCAGTATACTGCATTCTATCAGAAAAATAAGAATGCAACCAACTCTTAGCCCAGGATCCTGTATGTGTGTCAACGAAAGCTTATTTAATAAAAGGCCCCTAGGTACAGAGTCAAAAGCAGATTTGTAGTCTAGGAAAGCACCACGAACATATTTGGCAGCTTTGTCTAAACAAGAAACAACATTATGATATAAGACAACCACAGCATCCAAGGTACTTCTACCATGTTTATATGCAAATTGTTTAGGATCATTAAAAGGTTTCAATGAAGGTCCAAGACGAAGTAAAAGTAGTTTTTCCATCAATTTTAAAAAAGGAGAAGTAATTGCAATAGGCCTAAATTTAATATCAGTACCAGAATACTGCTTTGGTATAGGGATAATTTTAATGTTTTTCCATGCAGAAGGTAGAACATTACTGGAAAAGGAAGCATTAAAAATATTAGTAAGAGGGTAACACAAAATATCAGCACAGTTCCTGAGGACAATGGCAGGTACGCCATCAGGACCAAGGCTTTGGGAAGGCTTAAGAGAACGGAGACATTTAAGCACATCAAGGGTATTAAAACCACTAAAATTATTATCTATATGATTTGTATCATTAGGAAGGATATCGACAGAAGAGCGTATGAAAGACTTATTAAGAGTATCAACATTAAGAGATGGGACAGAAGTACACCGCTTACCGCTAGTTATTTCTTTAAAAAGTTTCCACAAACTAGAAGGGGTTTTACATGACAAGAATCTTTGGTTGTATAAAACATTTAGTCTGTGCATTTCGAGTTTTATCAGAGTATTTAGCTTTTTTACACCTGACTTATCATTTGTTTTGAACAACAGTTCTTTATCTCTACGTAGCTTTTTGAGATATGGAGAAGAGAAACGGTCAAATCGAGTGAATAATGTTTCTTTAGGACAACATATTTCGAAACAGAATTTAAGATAATCTGTAGTGTTTGTGATTGTGTCATTTAATGTTTGTTCTGTAAATAGGTCCCAGTTAGTGTCTTTCAACATGCAACTGAGCTTGCTTAGATTGTCTTGTGAGTAGCATCTCCGTTGAAATTTACTGTAGAGGTGAGAGAAGACACGTTTGTGTGATTTGGAATATATTTTAGGCAGTACACGTATGATGCAGTGGTCAGAGTTCAGTACAGGAGCACGTTTGCGAGCTTCATATATACCAACATCATTGATGAATGCTAGATCTAGTGTTTTTCCAAGACGGATAGCAAAGTTAACAATATTGTCATGACCAAGTGATATAAGGAAGGAGTGATCGCATGAGTTAAAATCGCCAGTCACTATTGATAAAGAGTTCTCGAAGCAAGCTGCAGCAAAAGCGGTGAATTCATCTGCGAAAATAGATAAATCCGATATGGTACAGCCAGGAGAGACATAAACATTAGAAATATAAATGAATTTGTATTTTGACAAGTGTTTCGGGCGACATCTCACAGTGATGCAATCAATGTAGTCATTCGAGAATTTGAAACAAACTTTGTTAGAAATGGACCATTTTGAGTGAATAAAAGTACTCAGCAATACCAGTCTGTACGTTATCGTCCGTTATATCTCATTAGCGTATATTTACACTCGGTCACACCTTAATATCGGCAACGACCCCATAACTTATTGACGACGAGTATATAACAGACTGTTACTTTCTTTGCCTTTTCATTGATGGTTACAATTTCCGGGGTCTGTTGTGCAGAGTATTGAAAGCGTGTCAATGTCGTTGTCATTCATCTACCCTCTACTTCTTCATTCATTCATTTCTCTCCGCCGTTTTATTCTCAATTCACTTACATGTTATAACAGTTTACTTACTGTATGTAATAGAGAGAATGAAGGTGTCAAATATTAGTCGATATCATGTAATATCTTCTTGATGTGTGAGCATTTTACAGTATGTGTACTTTCGACTCAGCATCTTCCTAATCAGTTTTCATTACTCTCACAACACACATCAATCGTTGAATTCATTTGACAATATAAAATGAAAGATTAAAGAAGCAGACAAACATGAAGGAAAACTATCTGCACTAGATGCTTGAAGTATTGTGGTCCAGATGCCTTAATCTACTGCTTTGTAATTGTATTAAGGAGTATCATCCACAGTGAGTGTTGACACTGATGGACATTTCACCGCTTCAAGCAACTGATCCAATGGGTGATGATCTTCACCATCGCCTGGTTTCCTTGATGGCATATCTGTGAGGTGTGGCCACTTCCTAACTCGTTTTCCTTACTTTATCTTGATCTCACAGCACCATAAAAATATAAACAGCTTTGATAAAATGATCACTGAAGTTTGTGTCATGCGAAGCATTTGGGGACGGAAATGTGTATTCGCAAGTCAATCTTCAGTTAGAGGTGAAATACGCTGATTGGAGTTTGAAATTCCCAGATGTGTGGTTATCTGATGGAATTCACAGGTAAATTTGTCACGAACCAGCATCAGTTTCAAGAATCAACAACCATTCGACACTTATTTGCTGTATGTGATGAGCATTGATGACTTTGATGAAGAATCATTGAGTGACGGGTTGAGAAGCTTCCTAGTTAGGTGTTGGTTTGGAATCCAACGATCTACCATTTTGTAGTCCACTTCAACGTGGATAATTTTTTTCTGCAACACAGAAATAATTATTTATCTGACTGTGTCCAATGTCCAGGCAAATACACCAACACAGGTGTTTAGTACAGGCTTGTGTATTCATGTATCTGTATTTACTAAGTCGGTGAGTCATTGAAGTCATCTGTCAGCACTCACCTCCTCTTCCTCCTCCTACCTCTTCTGCTTCTTCTACTTACTTCTTTTCCTCTTTATTCTACTGGTCTCATTTCATCCAACCTCATTCGTCAGTTATCCCTTACGTCTTTGTGTGTGTTCCCGTTGGAGTTGATATCCTAACTGACTTCTCCTTTCTATGTGTTCTCCTCTTTTTGTATTTCACAGGATTCCAACATCTTTTATTTAGAAGGTGAAATGTATTCAACTATTCATTATCAATATTTTTATGACTGTGATCATGATGACTATCATTGTGATGTGTGAAACAGTTTAGATTAATTTTGAACACAAGTGGTATATTTCATTTACCATTACAGCACCTTCCGTGTGTCTCTAACTGTGTCTGTGTCTGTGTGGGTGTGTGAACTTCTATGTGATTGTGATGAAGTGGGCTGAGTTGTCTCTTTACTGACAGACTGTAAATCATCCATCCATTATGTATCGCCTTTTCACGAGGTACATTTATTTCTCATATGGGTTCTGAGGGCTTCAATGGAACTCAAGTCTGCAGTTTGACGTTTCACTAGCAGGGGTATTTTTTACAGGTTGTGGTTTCTGGCCTGACATCCAGTCTTCCGTCGTTATCAGCGTCACTATCGGTTGCAAATGAGTTGCATTCAAATGTATTTTATTGTTTGGTGCTATTGATCTTATCTCGGTGACATTTGACAGGTGGTCGCTGGTGACGAAAACCATCTAAACAAGTTTACAGAGACTGAAACAAACTATTGAGCCGAGATAGAATATTTATTATACTTTGATTGGTCAACTAGGAAACTCAACCATTAGCAATTCACATGATAACTCATTTGTTAGCTTTACTTTCCGAGGTACAACTCATGTATATATAAACATAAGTTTTGGGTGCAAATAATGAAAAAATACACTCGTCACACGTTCATCTTTACATCTTGACAATTTCTTGTCATGATGACTGGTCAACAGCATGTCAGTTAGTAGAATGCGGCATCCTATTGTGAATAATCAGAACATTTCTATTCAGACTTACTTCTAACGAGACTAATTGACTGTGAGATTTTTGACGGAGGTGAAAGGAGAGTTGGCATCGAATGGTCTAGTGATTAACAAAAGCGGGAAGATTCCGTATTACTTCATGAGGCAAGAGGAAAGTGGGGGGATGGAGAGACAATAAAAAGAAGGAGGAAAGAGGCTTTTTAAAGACTTACTTATGTCATCATATCCTCAATCAAATATTTAGTTCAATTATTATCATTATGAATAGTATCATTATTGTTTTTAAGGTGAAAATTTAGTCAGGGTCAAAATCTGAATTATGCGTTGAAATAATAAAAACATTATTCACAATTTTGAGTGAATACGATTCAATTCATGTAGTCACTCTATCTACTCAGAAGTAGCATGATAAAGAATGAAGCATTTATAAATAATAATGTTAACCTGACTGACTGATATTCATTCTGGTCAAAATCAATATATGTCCAGTTGAATGAGGGACAATAATTATTGAATGATTCTCGAGAATCATAATATTGACAAAAACAGGGAGATAAAAGGCCATACAATAGTTATGAAATCAAGCAGTGCTTTATTGTGCCAATGCTTTCATCCTCAAATGGATTTCGTCACGATGATTGGCAAATCATTGTAGACGTGCTGGGAGTACTGGACAGCTGAGTGTCCGTAGCTAGGGAATCATCAGCAGTGAACACTCAACAACCGTCCTGTCCTTCTACCCTGTCATCCCACACTCCACAAAATAATGGCGGTGGAATTCTTGACTTTCAGGTTATAAGTTTGACTTGCTAATTGGCATGTTTCCAAGTTGACGGTTAGATAAAGAGAACATTAAATTGGACACGTTCGAATTAATTAACTTGCACTAAAATGCCTACCACAAATTCTACATAGGATTCAATCAAACTATTCAACACAGTCCAAGATGAGTTAAGCCGCTAGCCCTGATAGTTCAGTAACTACAGTAATGGCTGACCTATTTTCGAATCTCACACAGTGGAACACGGATACGCCCCGTTGATTGGTGAGTTCAAACAAGAACAAAACCGATTTCGAATATATTTTTTTTACAATCTCCTCCAACCTCCTGACAAGAATTCAGAGTCCATCAAAGTTAAATGAAGAAGAAAAAGAAAGATATCTCTGAACATCTGTTGATCATATAAGACATTTTATTAGACCAACGTAAGAGTACAGTTAGGCCAGTGTGTTAGAGGATGTAATTTTATATTATATCACTTATCTTCAATTTGATGTCGAATTCCTATTCTTAAATGATTATGTCATATCGGAATGCTCGTTCTCAAGTGATTTGTGTAGTCCAACGATTTTGTTTTCCTCATATGTTGAGTAATCAGTGTTGAAACATTCACACTGTAAGTCTGAATTGAGAGACTGGGGCTCTATTTTCGTTCCCAGCTGACGGCTGGAGGCACGTCATTCAGTCATTCAAATGACATAAGATTATGAGTGGGCTAATATTTTAACACATTCATTCCTATCCAATTGGATAGGCCAGCAACATGTTTTATACCGCTAACACACGCTCTCTCTCTCCACACCCTTCTGTTCTAGCGGTCTACTTTCAGTAGTCTCACTGCATTGTGCCGGTTTTAGTCAGGGTAAAGATATCAAGGATATTCTGTTTCTCCACTTCTAAACAACCATCCATTTCCAGCCACCATCACAGTGTCTGTTATTACACATATGTGAATACATTGTGTGGAAATTCTTTGAAAGACAGTTCTCGTATAGTTGGGATATGTATCCGATTAGAAGATGTTTCTCAAATCCACGTCAGCCTCCTCAGCCAACTTTGCAGTGCATACTATCTCAACTAATGAGGGAGGTGACAACTTCTCATTTTCAGACATTTCGATCAACAGAAATGCACATTTTTGATTTGGTAGTTTAGAATTTTCATTATAGCATATACACATACTAAACTTAGATGAAATATTTGAGAAGGAGGAAGAAAGAAAAAGGGTTTGCCCATTAGACTGCCTTCATTGATGCAGCTATTTAAGTTCATCTGACAGCAATTGGATTGAAAGCTGGTGTGAATCAGGAATTCAGTTCCTCATTCGTCATATTTAGTATTTCGTCATTTGTGTTTTTAAAGTAAATTCAAATAGTGCCCGTACCAATTCTGTTTTTTGCTTGTCATATCCTTCTAGTGCTGTTTCAACTACCAGCATAATATCCTCAGGTTTTAATCTTTTTTTAGTCATAGTCAAGTTCTTCCCTTTCATCAGTACGCCTTCCTCTGCTTCTCTTATCTTTGTGTCTGACATGTTTACAATCCAATTGGATTTAGTCACTTGTATATCATTCGTGCTTTTTACGATCATCAGTTTATAAAAATATCGATTTGTTTCTTCCTTGTTTCTTCAAAAGTAGTTTCTTTTCGTTTTCGTGCAACTTTTAGTATGCTGTCATACTTTTCCTTCTCAATTGATCCTTTCAGTTTTCCTTTTGCTTCATTAATATCTTTCCTTATTGAAAATAAATTTCGTATGATACAGCGTAGTTTTTCTCTGAGGCATGTTAAGGCATGTGTGAGATCTGCATTGCCTCTATCAGTAGATATAGGTGATTTCAAGCTCATGTACATGGGAATAATAATTGCATTCCTTAGGCATCTGAGATTGAAAGTTCGACGGTACATAGATCGAGAATTAGCTTGATACAAAAGTGTGAGTTTGTTGGCCAGGCTTTTAATGGGAAAACCGTCAGTAGAAGTAATGTCAGTAAAATGTATGAGCAGATCAATCACTTACTACGATGACTATCCCTTATCTTGATGCATACAAGTCATATGTGATTACGTGTAATTTACAATTTTGATGATATTAAGTTAATGGAATACGACCGCGTGGCGAATTTATTATTTTCAAACGCTGATGGAATAAGACAAGAAGTAGAGTGAGATTGCGGTAGGCGAAAAACTTTTGACTGCCTTTCTTTTCCTAATATTGAGCCACCATGAAATCAGAATCATGGCGGCTTACAAAAATATTCCGAGTTTGAAAGATTGCAACTTCTGGAGGAAATTTGTCATCACCTGTATTAAAACTGACTACGTTCCCACAAACATCCATTTTGCAAATTTATTAGAGAATTTGATTTCAACATGAAATTCGGGAATCTCAACATTTACTCGACTCAAAATACTGTATTTCACCTCTCCAAATTCCATATTTCTCATTCGCCAATTTACAAACACACGTTCACGCCTAATACTACTTATGCAGTTGATATGAGCGACTATCTGTTTCATAGAAAAATCATCATTCATCAATCATGAAATCGCGTACACTTCACTCGCACCGCCTTCACTCACCACCTATATGACTTCAGATATGTCCTATTGATAACTTAGTGTATTCGTGCAGGGGATGAACACGCGTTGTTATGTAGTAGGATATCTTCTCCTGCACAGGCCAATATGTTCCACCACAGAAGGTGTTAGGAAATGACCTCTCTATACACTTGTGTAAGAAAATCAGTGAGTCACATTCTGCTGAAGTAACTGTCATCGAACACTTCAAAAGCCAAATCTATTCTAGAGGTAAAGAATTTCTCAAATTTATTAGCCTGCAGCTTTCATCATCTAACATTGGGTGCTGATCTCTACTCTTTATGCCGACTGATTAGGCTGAAGGCAGCTAGTCAAATATCCATGCTATTTAGCAAGCCATCGTGTCAAGTTTGATGGTTGCTCAAGCATGCGCTGTAGGCAGCTAGCTATGCAGACATCAATGATAAACGTTGAACCAGGCGTCAGGAAACCAGGTGTGACGAGAGCTATCTGCTAACCGAAATTGTTAGACAGCAATTTACGTAAATGTTAACATTATAAACCTTGGTTATGAGAACAAAAACAAGAACAAAGACCAAATCAACAACCAATCAGAGCAGACATAGCGTAGACATATACAATTATCAGATATATCGGCGGACTGACTAAGAAAAGGCAACAAGGAGAGGGTAGAATAAACTTCAGCAGGAGAACAACCAATCAAAAGACATTACCACTCTGTTAACAATAAAGTATAATAATATACTTAAAAATCGATTAATATCTGTTGATTGTCTCAATAGACGATCTGTTGCCTGACCTTTGTCTTCTGTCGTTACACAGATACTTTCAAAAGAGGTAAAGACCAGTTCGTTCAGAAGTTCGAAGAAAACCATCAAGTTTGTATATGAAGGTCAAATAGAAGTGAACCGCTGATTCATTGAGACCAGCAGATTTTCGTTTACCTGTACACAATCTTGAGCAAATGACAGGTAGTACATTCACACCTCCATCGAATTCATCATCATCGCACCATTAATTTCAATAAATCAATAAAAAATGTTCACTTCAGTTGGGATTAGCATGATACATGTTTGACACTGCGAGTGAATACAGAGGTCGATGTGATGAGACAAACAAGTTCAGATTAATGGGAAATAACTTCTCAGAACCCTCTCAAATTCATCCACATAAACAGGAAATCATCGTTTCAGACACAGTAGGCTAGGATGATGATAAGGGAGAGAGGATCCTGAAATCAGGACACAGATCATTACTATGAAATCGGTGTGAAAGTATTCAGCAGTCAACTCATTGAAGGGATATGGAAAGATGCTCAACAATGGCGTTCTATACGATGCAGAGACATGTCGAAATCGTTATTGAATAAAAACCCATAGAAAATTGTGCTATTGTTCAACACCAAACATCAGATATCAGGTCATGAAGGAGAAGAAACAAGGAGATCCACCAGAACAAAGAACAGGCGTAGAACTCACTATACAATAAAACTGTGGAGGGAAATGAAGTTTGATTTAGGCTAGATAAAGACATAGGTGGATAGAAATGGTACGTGGTATAGCCAAATATGAAGTAAAGAAGAAGAAGAATCAATGGGAATCCACATGTCAGGTGTGTCTGATGGAGAAATGAAAGAGGTCATGTGAAGAGAAAAGTGCTTTTCATACTAGTGGACACAGGTCACTATGATGGGATCTATCCTATCATATTCCATCTCGTCTGGAATGCGTATACACCAATCGGAACAAAAAGGATGAATGATAAATGTTCATTTGTCGACACAACCACATGGTAACAAACAACCGATCACTTGGGGTGTCATCAATAGTAGCACTGCGTTTTTTCCACGCAATACGTCGTTTAACAACGAAGACCATTGAATGATCCCAGGTTATTCCATAAAAATTTCCCTCTCTCTTTATCATTCAAAATTCTTTTCTAATTGTAGGTGTAATTGAACTTCCCAACGGGAAACGTAAGTTCCATATAGAAATATGTTTTTTCTTCCTCATTTGTTCATCTCGACACGTACATCCTACTTGTTCATATGTATGCGAAACCTTCACACTATGGTAGTCTCTAATTCTATATTAATTTGTAAATCATACTGTGAGAAAAGAAAATTCCTGACCAACATTTGACAAAGCGAAACGAATGACCACAATTAAGAATGAACAAAGGTCAGCTCAAGTGGATTAAAATAGAAGAACTCGACTTCAGAGTCAATCATATAAAATCAGATTGTTATAATTGGACGAAAATTAGCAACCAGTCAAACTGAAATGGCTAGTACTGATGACGTTAAAATACACATGGTGCATAGAGTTTATGAGAAGTGGAAAACGTAATGCTAATTCGATGAAACCAGAGAAATTCTCTTCAAATTCTGAAGAATAATATCTGTGTGCTCTCACCTGAAGCTTATAATTCTATGCAACGCTGCAGTTATGGAAACACCAGACCACGTAGCTGAAGTCAACAAACTCATATGAACAATTAAATACACAGGGATGAATTAGCCTAGATAATCTGTCATGAATGATAAGCCATCAGCGAAAATTCTGAATCTTACATCTTATCCATAATGCATGAGTATGAGCAATGCTGTACTGCTTAATTGAATTTGAACAAAGCAAGAATAAATACATATTTGCAGGATATAGTCAGTTTTATTTTACTGCCAACTACGTAAAGAGGATATAATTTATAATAAATGGAAGTAGATGGCATAATTCAGAAATTATTTCAACTCATTAGGTATAACACCAGAATAACGAAAATGAATACGAAATAGTTAATGACCTAACAACCAGAGTTAATTTATGCAAAATATGATGACAAGGTAGAGAGAAGTGGGTAACAGTGAACTGCTATTGCAATTTAAAACAAAATATTACGTTAAAACAGTTAAGTAAATTGAAAGATTAGTGATGAGTTCAGCTCAGAATTCAATGAAAGTTAAGACACACAGTTGTGTCGATACACGAAATAGAGAAAGAGCAAGAGTTATCTAGCTACCAAAGTAGAGGGAGATTGATCATATCATTTTTCTGAATACAGTGGTCCCACTGAAATGGTTTGAATTAACTGACCTTTGCAAAGCTAATCTTCAGATTATCCCTTATATGAAATGAACTATCAAACGATTTAAAACGCTAATACCAACCTCTTTACCTTAAGTGAAACTATATATATTTACATATTTATATATAAGTTTGCACAACAGATGACTTACGGTCACTATGGTATATCACTAGTAACCGTTGAAATTTTCTTTCATAGGATTGTATTGTAAACAGTAATCGTTTCCTCGTTTTCAGATATAACTTGTCGCAATGATTAGAGAATCGAACACGGTAGGTTGATTATAAATTTATTAATTCATATATGAGGTTATAATCTTATAATTAGATTTCATGCAGGCATCACAATATTTTATCATTTCTCTCAGGATGTGAATAAATTCGTGTGCTCAACACTCTACCAGGAATAACTCAGTCATAATGATGATAATGCAAGACACTTATCAGATTGACGAGTAGTTTATTCACTCCTTCCATCTGAAACATGATGTTAGACAAACCTGAAATTCATCAAAATAAAATCTATTTGAAATTCACGGACAAAAGTAGAATCAAAAGAAATTTTGTCGTTACTTCTGCTTTCAGTGATACTTTCAATTCAGATGATATGAATATGTCACATTTAATTATGAAATGACAACGGATACTGGGGTTGACCGAAACGTCTGTTTATTTTTACCCATGAACCAATTCCTTGTCTATTGTGCTTCATGCATACATTTCGAGGGAATAAATCGAGCAGTTAAGCTGTGTCTGATAACCATATATGAATTAGAACAAAGGGGAAGTTTCAAATTAGTCAGTGGTAATTAGATGCACTAACAGGGAAAGTAACATTTCATGGAAGAACCATTTAAGCGGTTGTACCATGCTGCTAACAGCCAAACCGTCAAACTTTGGGTGATCTTTATTCAGTATGCAAATTGCGATATTCATTTGTGTATTTCTGTTGTAGCAATAGCGTGCACTAAATACTTCAATGAAGACCTCAAAATATTCTGTTGTGTTTTTCTAGATTTTTGAAGAGAAATTGTCTGAAACTTGAACCACCTTCGCCAATTATTTTGCCAGCTGAACTGATAATTAATCCGTACTAACATATTTTAATTTATTTGAGACATTAAATTTGCGCGCTTCCTTTCTGAGTAACAGTTGTTCACCTTATGTCGTGCTAAATCAAGACTTTCTGTTTTGAACACATTACTAACTTTTATGGTCATTGTATGTTTAAATTATCCAGTGAATAATTAATTGTCTTTTGGAGTTCACTCCCTTATGATCCTGTTCAACATAATATAAATCTCAGTCATTAATTTATTTGTCTTAATGATAATTATCGCCATGTGAAGTACGAGTCAGTGATTTTTACTTGCAAACTTGCATCTTTGCTTCATTGATTTGCGCGTCTCAGCTCCAATTTTTTGCGCCCTACATACTCTCATTGTCAAACTCATTACCGACTGAGCATTGATCAAGCAACACTATGCATATTTTACTGGAGAAGAGCGCTGCATGGAGTTTATTCCTAAAGAAATCTGGGATGATTATCAAAGGATCACTGAAACCACAAATTCGATTTCATCACGAAACATGGCTGGTGGATGAATAATCGAATACAAGTGAGCACTGCAGAGCTGTTTCATTCTAGTTTGTGACTTGGAATCTCGCCTCGAAAACTTTTTGTATGAAGCCACCACACTGTGTACACATCTCTGAAGAAGAATGATGAATTAACTCTTCGATGGTCACTGGTTTGGAAGAATTCTCTCAATGATGTTGTTCAACGATGAATTCTACCTAGGAATCATATGGAGAGAAGAAATTATCTTCAGATTATCGTGTGAATTGCTCTCACTGCAAGAGCACGTGGTGTTGAAATGAAGTCTGCATCACGTTGGAGTTTGCATACTTCTCAGGAGGCTCACATTAACGATGAAATATCCTTCTGATGAATTCAGTTCCCAGTAACAGCCAACTGCTGTTAATACTTTTATTAAGCTTCATGTTAATTCTGTTATTGCCTTGAGTGCATAGTCAGTGAAAGATTTAAACAGGAATGTGGGTTTCAGTGCAGAATCAACAATGCAGTATTTTTAACTTCTCAGGTGGCTAAATAAGGACAGCGTTCCATTTATCCATCGAGGTAATCAGGTCATCGGTGACGTTTATAAAAAAACATTTTGAGGAAATACCGCGTCGTCTCTGTAAATTCACCAATGTTGCTCGTAGATCTACTCTCATGATTGTGGATTGTTCACTCAACTGGTCACTAGGGTTGGTGGAACCTAGCCAGGAGCAATGATGATCACTTTGCCTAAAATCAGTCACCAGTGTCTCAAACGTGACGCGAAATTCGTGTAAGCAAATATGATGTACAGCTGAAAGTAATAAGACGAAGTGGAACAGTGTGAATAGACTTTGTAATTCACTTCGACCAATACGTACTTGGTGTCACGTAATAATCTCTGATGTTACTCCTTCTCTATTCTCAATTGACGGTTATTTCAACTTCAGGTGGAATGTTTAGTACAATTTTTAGCACCTGACGGTCTGATAAAATGTTACTCCAGACGACTAAAACGGCATCAGTTGAGATAGAGGGAGGGAGAGACGTGAAATAGAGCCAGACAACAACCTATGGTCCCACTAACCAATATCCAGTAGTAAATGATGGTTGACTGGATATACACAGTGAAGATCACCGAGTGACACCACACACTGTTCCACTCCACTCCACTCCTCGAACTTGTTACTAGTCACTGATTGACAGATAAAGTATGTGAGAAGCAATTGATTTCAGGAGAAATCTCTATTTCATTGGAGAGACATTCACTCAGCGATACAAAGAAATGAAATCATGAGTGAGATGAGACACACTGAAGTCTGATCAATTTGGCTACACTTCACCTTGAGGGAAGTTCCTGATATATTTATGTATGGAGTGGTTCCTACAGGTCTCATCATCTCTTCACGAGATCAGAAATCAGAGGCTCTAGTTTATTTATTGTTACAGCAGTGTGGCTGGTTGACGCCTTGTTCACAGCAAGTCGTCTATACATGGACATGGTGATTCTTTTTTGTGCAAAGTGAGACTGTCTATCTCATTGTAGGCAAGTGGAAAACCAGCAAATAATCTTTTTTGTTATAATTGAGCCACCATGAACATTATTGCATGGAGGCTTGCAGAAATTAGTAAAAATGAAGAGAACACACATAATGAAGGTAAGCAGTCACAACCTGTATTAAAACCAACTACCACACAACAAATATCCATTTTGCACAAGTGATAAAAGATTGCGAGCAAATACGACATCAATGTGCAATTTCTCTTTCCTAGAAGGAAACTGTCACAATTTTTAGGAGAATGCAGTCAAAAAGTCTTGTATTTCACCTTCTCCGCTACGATATATACCGATGTGACTGTTTCGCATGTGCACACGCACTATACTACTTATATAAGTGAATTAAGCGACCATGCATGTTATCCAAATATCATCATTCAGAAATCTCGTTATACACTGCACTACACTTTTGTTACAATGGCCTCACTCGCCAATTACAACAATTCATGCATTTTTATACTGATTGCATGGTGTGATCATGCACCAGAAAGGAAGATAGCCACTTTCAATAATTCTGCGGAGTGACTGACTTGAGAAAGGCATTTTCCGTATTCTAAATGACATGACATGACATGTATTGAGTTGGAAATTCTATATTAGTGCCTTTATTAGACGTATCACTGTGTGATACATCTAATAAACGAGCTAACATGGAATTACTCACTACCAAAATGCCCAAGTTTTACACATATAATAATATGACTTAGAGAAGAAAGCCACTTTCATTTATTCTTGGGAGTGACTCACTTGAGGAATACATTCACTCCTTTGTGAATGACATGACATAAATTGTGTTTGATTTCTCTGAGAATCATTTCGGTTGATTGACCGATTTCGGGAAACTTAATAAACACAGAGTTCAAAGTTGATGATGATCAACGACGGTCGATGTGACTGAAGTTCAAATCATCTAGCGTATTCTCATTGGTCCAATGTTTGCCTGTCTTCTTGGTCTCATTCACAATTTCCCACATAATCCAGTCCACTACAATCAGGAATATCATTCGTGATACTAGGCAGCCTTTACAGTACATGATCAAATACAACCAGCCTAGTTTTTTATCATAACTCTTGAACGAAGTGGCAGCCTTAAAACCGATAACAATTTCTCGTGGATTCAAAGGGTGTACTGCTGAACAGCCTTGAAGCAGGATAAAATAATGTCTAATAATCCTTGGTTCTCAATGGTTCTGTGACTAATGGTGGTTCGGGGTGAAATCAAACTTGAAGTTCTCTCAATCAAATCTCTCCTTCTTGAATTGATAATTCAGAAATGAGAACAATTTCGGAGATTTCACCAGTCTTCGACTTTCTGTTACCTATCAGTTACGGTGTAGAATCTATTGTTATATTTTGATTCCAAATTGCTTAATTACGGCACTCTAAAGTTACATACTCCATACCCTTCGTCTACGTCCAGTGACAACTATCACCAATGGTCAAATACTATTCTACATTCTTTGCGTTCTCAGTGAAACAGAGGGCTCAGTTACAACAGTGACATAAACTTCTGTTTCCTGATGACTTTAAGGCTAACTCCATATCTGTATGCAAGCTTCCATTCCTTGTTCACATTATCTCTCTCGAGCTACCCTGAGGTCCATTCACAGAACTTCGATTCACATAAGCTTTGCAATTGTGGACGTTAATGTTGAGTGATGTTACCAAAAATTTCTGATCTCTATACATCCAATTCATCTCCACTTCCTTCGGAATATTCATTAGTTGAGCAATATGGTGTTGACTGGTTGGCTGCACTGCCACAGCTTCTTGGCGCATTGCTCATCCTCTTTGGTGAGCCACCTGTTCCTTAATATCTTGGGAAGGCAGATGTTGATGATAGTCTGCAGTTGGTTATCGGAAATCTGTTTTCTATATTCGCTACACTCATTCAACTTGAATCCTGTCTTCGTTGCATCTCGTATCAACTCGTTTGTTTGTGCATGATGATAGTTAAGGCACAGATCATCAGCAAAATTAAGATCCTCTATTGTCTTCTTTCTAGTCTAGTGTATAGCTGTTTCAATCACAATGAACCGCCAAATTCTTGTCGAGTGTGATGCTTGCACTTTTGTCCATCACTTATTTTGTTTTCAGCCAATCATGTCCTTTGATAAAACATAAACTCACGCACATTTTCATTTCAATTTCAAACTATTGGTTTTCTTCAATTAAGTAAGCGATGGATTTCAAACTGTGTGTTAACATACTCCAAAGGAAATATGGACGTCGTTATGTGAGATTTTTGAATTCTATAGGTTGTTAACAACTGGCAGATAGTTTCGAAATGAAACGAAATCGTACTATTCTTCTTCAGGGATTAATTTCACTACACACCGACTAACGTAGAAGGAGAAAGTCAGTCTTACCGCAGATATTGCTTAAGTCTTCAATTTCTCCTCATAATAACGTTCGTGCATAACGTCACTGTTTTTTCTTCTAAAAGCCACATAAACCTCCACTTCTGAATGAGAAATCTTGTCACAACGTGGTCTTCCTTGTAATATAAGGCATCATTTATTCACATACAATGAGAGAAATAGTTATGTAAAATGAAGTTCATTGGATATGATGGTGAGAACACATAAAACACACTCTTACCTAAGGGACAGCACTCTTTCGCTGAAGCATATGAGTTTGGGGATCATTTCTTCCTAATTGTTGTCTTTCTCCATACCAGTGTTCCAGTGACAGAAACTATATGTTTTCTGTGTGGCTTCGTCCAATGCAACAGCATAGATGTCGGAATACAGATCCATTATCTAAAGGAGCTGTTACTACGTGGCACCTTCAATGTCCATTTCAGATTCAACGATGAATTCTACGAGCAAATAGATGGCGTAGCAATGGCCTTTCCACTGGACTATTCTCGACCGACTGTTTTATGGTCAGCCTCGAAAACAACTTCTTGTCATCGAATATGACTTACCTGCACCTTTAAAGGAGACACACTGACGATACTTTCATCATTTGTGATGAGAATCTGTACCTAGAAAACTTACTTCAAACCTTCAGCTGCTCTCACCACAATACCGACTTTACTAGTGAAGCAGAATCCGACGGAATGTTTCACTTCCTCGACGTCCATCTGACAATGAACGCCGACAACTATTTGTTCGCTTTTAAGTCTGTGAGATGTGGCTATTGAAAGTAGGAGGTATGAAAATATTGCGAGATTCCCTGTTTTAATGAACTAATAGCTGACTCTTCAAAAATTAATTTGCATGAGTTTAATTTGCTTCAATTTCGATCAGAGATTGAGGTCAGTTGGAGAACCACTGAAGATCAGGGGAGAGTGAACAATGACTTCATCCTGCTAAAGACTCTGCAAGGGGATATACACAACACAAGTGTAAGCGCAATATCGCTTGAAATTAAGTCACGCGTAGATAAAGCCTATCCCGGTCCAGAACAAACAAGAAGCCGGTCACTGTTTCTACGGTACTATTAATAAACAAATCAATAATTATATATATATATATATATATATATATATATATATATATATTCAACAAACCTTAACGGTTTCAAGAGTACAAAACACAATGCTTAGTAGAAAGCAAGGTACCGCTATCAGAGTGGAATAACGTTAAAGCCAAAATTGTGAACTAGCCGGATCAGACACGACCGTTCAGGTAAGCAGTCAGTAGAAGAATGAACCCAAGTAAGAGGTAGACAGAGCATAGGCACAAAGATAGAATTTAATTGGCTACTTAACCAATCAATAAATAAGATAAACTCGACAGAATAGTTCAAAATAAGACAAGGGTCAGCAAAATAACAGCTCACAAAAATACTCTGATTGGGTCATGAGTTCAACTGTCTGACTAAACAGATCGAAGTAAAAACACACACAGTTCATTAAACAAGGTGGGATAGACACGTTAGGCATGGATAATTGTCTTGCAACAACGCTAGGCTGATCTGGGACAGGTTGACTTGATTCAAGGATGGGAATTGAATTGATCTTACCACAAGATTCCGTCAGGGATTGAGTTCCAGACCTTCAGGTGACCAGATCAAGTCTTTTGACCATTCAGCCATTTCTACTGGAATTGAGTGACTTCTGAATCCTATCATGCATCTACTCAAGATATAGAGATTTCCAGTACCTCTTGATTTCCAATGAGTAGAGAAATGACGGTTGACTGGATATACACAGTGAAGATCACCGAGTGACACCACACACTGTTCCACTCCACTCCACTCCTCGAACTTGTTACTAGTCACTGATTGACAGATAAAGTATGTGAGAAGCAACTGATTTCAGGAGAAATCTTTATTTCATTGGAGAGACATTCACTCAGTGATACAAACGAATGAAATCATGAGTGAGATGAGACACACTGAAGTCTGATCAATTTGGCTACACTATACCTTGAGGGAAGTTCCTGATATATTTATGTATGGAGTGGTTACTACATGTCTCATCATCTCTTCACGAGATCAGAAATCAGAGGCTCAAGTTTATTTATTGTCATAATAGTGTGGCTAGTTGACGCCTTGTTTACAGCAAGTCGTCTATACATGGTGATTGGTTTGTACAAAATGAGATTATCTAACTGATTGATTGGAAAACCACCGAATAATCTTTTTCCTTATTTTGAGCCGCCATGAACCTAATTGCATGGTGGCTTGCAAAAATAGGAGGCGCAAAGAAAAAGTACGCAGTAACGACGTTAGCGGTCAAAACCTGTAATAACACTAACTACCACACCAAAAATAACCATTTTGCACAAGTGATGGAAAATTACGAGGAAATACGACTTCAATGTGCAATTTCTCATTCCTAGGAGAAAATTGTCAACATTTTTAGAAGAATGTAGTCGAAAAGTCTTGTATTTCACCCTCTTGGCTACCATATATACCGATGTGACTGTATCGCATGTGAGCACGCACTATACTACTTATATAAGTGAATTAAGCGACCATGCATGTTATCCAAATATCATCATTCAGAAATCTCGTTATACACTGCACTACACTTTTGTTACAATGGTCTCACTCACCAGTTACAACAGTTCATGCATTTTTATGCTCATTGCATGGTGTGATCATGCACCAGAATGGAAGATATGCACTTTCAAAAATTCTCAGGAGTGACTGACTTGAGAAAGGCATTTTCCGTATTCTAAATTACATGACATATATTAGAATCGACAAAGACCTAATCATTACACGTCTAGACAAAGGTTCGTGAGTGGTCCTTATGAACAGAGATGTGTATATCAACAAGTTGACAGCTCTAATCTCCAATGATAATAAATTTTCAAAACCAGACAATGAGAAGAATAAGACAGAGCAGATGGAACAGCAACTGACAGATGTTCTTAGAAGAATGAAGAACGACTCCCTCAGAACTGAGGACCTATTTGAGCATCTGAGAGCAACAGGATTCATTATCCCTCGACTATATGGTCTACCAAACGTACACAAAGCAGGTCTACCACTTCGACCAATTTGGGACATGGAGGGATCACCATACCATCTGATTACCAAATGGTTATCCGAGATGCTGGAACCTGTGAGACGACAACTCTGTGAGTACTCTCTACGAGATACTTTTGAATTTATTGAATGCATAAAAGACTTGAATTTAAATGGCAAACGAATGTTATCACTAGACGTGGAATCTCTATTTACGAATGTGCCGCTCACAGACACAATTTGTTTCCTTTGCAAGTATATTGATGACAAAAATCTGAGTATCGGAATACCAACCTCATACCTGAAAGAGTTGTTATTAAGATGCACACTCAACGTACAATTTACGTTCAACGACGTCATCTATAGACAGAAAGACGGGATTGATATGGGCTCTCCCCTTGGCCCACTCTTGGCAGACTGCTTCATGGCCAGCATGGAAAACGGCATCCTTAAACCAACAATGGACAAATTGCTGCTGTACAAAAGATACGTCGATGACACTTTTATAGTTTGTCAAGATGATTCCGATTTCAATTGTATCTTACAGGAGTTTAATAACTGTCATCCTTCAATTAAATTCACAATGGAAGTTGAAAGTAAATCAAAGATTCCATTCTTGGACGTCGAATTGACAAGAAGAGATGACGAAACTCTGAAAAGATCTATACAAAGTAAACAAAAATCTGCTAAAGACAGTGTGCTTCCGACTTCTTTGTACTGCGGAAGCTCTCGCCATATGCATCGAAAAGACGGAGCTATGTGTTCAAAAGAAACTAGTCCAGCCTTTACAACTACCTTGGACCTGGTTCGGTATGTTCCCTTATCCTTCAATTACTTGTTTTGTTATCTATGTGTGTATGTGTAATTTTCTCTCTTTACCTTCATTCAATTCATCCTATTTTTTCAGTTATAAAATCAGTTATTTCAAGTTTGTTCCCATGCTCCTCCTGATCACACTTGTATTCTGTCCGTTTAGAATAACCATTTTACAATTATATTCTAATCCTGTGTAATTTTTTGTTTCTATGCCTCTTGTAATCTATATTCACACACACCTCCTTCCTAACTTACATTTCAAGTTGAAAATTTTCATCTCAATTTGTTTCCATGCTCATTTTGTTCATACCTGTAATTCCTTCTAAGCCTCCTGTAATTCATATCAAGTTGAAAACAATTATCACCTCACCTTTTATTCGCCTTGAAAACTATTTCTCCAGTTATCAAATATTAGTTTTGCATACGTTGTAACTGTTATCTAATCCTAGGCAATCAATCTTGTCACTAACCCCTTTGTAATTTATATTCGTACCTTCAAACTTTCGTATCAAGTTGAAAATTATTATCACCTTCGTTACTATGTGGAATTAAACAAATAAGAATTGTATCCATGTAAACTTATACTTATCTATATATATGCGATTGTACAGCTCTTGAGAATGAAATCGCCGAAAAGATCACCATCTTTGCTGAACTTCATGTTCTTCTCAATCTAACCCTTATTTTTTTGTCAACCTTAGTGATTTTATACTGAGCCTACCAATTCTGTAACATCTTATTATAATTTGCAATTCAGCCTCTTTATTTTGACATTAGACATTATCGGTCAGCCCTCACATTCAGTGCCAGCTTTGTTAATGTGTCTTTGTATGTATTTTGTGGTTATCGCATTTCTCTCACCCCGATGACACTTGTATCCTGTTGACGACTATAAAACAGCACTATATCACCCAATTGTTCATTCACACTTCATCACATTTTTTCTGACAACGGAAGAGTGTAAATGAAAATGACTAATACACATTCATGAACCAATCAGATAGACAGTAGTAGTTTTTCTCTTCCCATCATTGGATTCTGATTGCTTGTAATGTCATGTGACAAAAAGGTCATACATTGTTTATTTATTTAGTTGATGGACAGACAAAGCATAATGGATGTCTGAATTGAGACACTGGGGCTCTATTTTCGTTCCCAGCTGACGGTGAAAGGCACGTCATTCAGTCATTCAAATGACATAAGATTATGAGTGGGCTAATATTTTAACACATTTATTCCTATCCAATTGGATAGGCCAGCAACATGTTTTATACCGCTAACACACGCTCTCTCTCTCCACACCCTTCTGTTCCAGCGGTCTACTTTCAGTAGTCTCACTGCATTGTGCCGGTTTTAGTCAGGGTAAAGATATCAAGGTTCGTCTGTTTCTCTAGCTCTAAACAATCATCCATTTTCAGCCACCATCACAGTGTCTGTTATTACACATATGTGAATACATTGTGTGGAAATTCTTTGAAAGACAGTTCTCGTATAGTTGGAATATGTATCGGATTAGAAGAAGTTTCTCAAATCCACTTCAGCCTCCTCAGCCAACTTTGCAGTGCATACTATCTCAACTAATGAGGGAGGTGACAACTTCTCATTTTCAGACATTTTGATCGACAGAAATGCACATGTTTGATATTGGTAGTTTAGAATTTTCATTACAGCATATATGCATACTAAACTTTAATGGAATATTTGAGAAAGAGGAAGAAAGAAACAGGGTTTGCCCATAAGAATGCCTTCATTGATCCAGCTATTTAAGTTAATCTGACAGCAAGTGGATTGAAACCTGATGTGAATCAGGAATTCAGTTCCTCATTCGTCATATTTAGTATTTCGGAATTTGTGTTTTTAAAGTAAATGCAAATAGTATCCATACCAATTCTGTTTTTTGCTTGTCAAGTCTCTCTAGTGCTGTTTCAACCACCGGTATAATATCCTCAGGTTTTCATCTTTTGTTACTCATAGTCAAGTTCTTCCCTCTCATCAGTACGCCTTCCTCTGCTTCTCTTACCTTTGTGTCTGACATGTTTACAATCCAATTGGATTTAGTTACTTGTATATCATTCGTGCTTTTTACGATCATCAGTTTATTAAAATATCGATTTGTTTCTACTTTGTTTCTTCAAAGGTAGTTTCTTTTCGTTTAAGTGCAACTTCTAGTGTGCTGTCATACTTTTCCTTTTGCTTCATTAATATCTTTCCTTATTGAAAATAAATTTCGTATGATACAGCGTAGTTTTTCTCTGAGGCATGTTGAGGCATGTGTGAGATCTGCATTGCCTCTATCAGTAGATACAGGTGATTTCAAGCTCATGTACATGGGAATAATAATTGCATTCCTTAGGCATCTGGGAATGAAAATTCGATGTTACAGAGATCGAGAATTAGCTTGATATAAAAGTGTGAGTTTGTTGGCCAGGCATTAAATGGGAATATTGTGTTTTTAATGGGAAGACCGTCAGTAGATATAATGTCAGTAAAATGTATGAGCAGATCAATCACTGACTAGGATGATTATCCCTTATCTTGATGCATACGAGTCATATGTGATTACGTGTAATTTACAATTTTGATGATGTTAAGTGAATGGAATACGACCTCATGGCGAATTTATTATTTTCAAACGCTGATGGAATAAGACAAGAAGTAGAGTGAGATTGTGGTAAGCGAAAAATTCGTGGACTGCCTTTCTTTTCTTAATATTGAGCCACCATGAACTTAAAATCATGGCGGCTTATCAAAATATTCCGTGCTTGAGAGATTGCAAATTCTGGAGGAAAATTGTCACTTCCTGTATTAAAACTGACTACGTTCCCACAAATATCCATTTGCAAATTTATTTGAGGATTCGACTTCAACATGAAATTCGGGAATCTCAACACATACTCGACTCAAAATACTGTATTTCACCTCTCCAAATTCCGTATTTCTCTATCGCCAATTTACAAACACACGTTCACGCATTATACTACTTATGTAATTGATATGAGCGACTATGTGTTTCATAGAAAAATCATCATTCATCAATCACGAAATCGCGTACACTTCACTCGCACCACCTTCACTCACCACCTATATGACTTCAGATATATCCTACTGATAACTTAGTGTATCCGTGCAGGGGATGGAAACGCGTTGTTATGATACAATTGCAGTGACTACATAAATTAATAACACTACTACACTTATCCACCATATTTAATGGATCATTCAGACGATTTATCCATATTTTAATTAGATTCGTTAGTTTAAACGTGGTCCGAATTCCAATATTGTTGAGGTTTCTTTGAATTGTCCCTGATGCAGCATTTTTTTATGGAGTAGTGATTATTATTTCGCCTTCCTCCTTCTTGTCATCCTCTGGTTTTACCCTGTTTTTTCTTACTTTATATAATCCCTGAGTAACTCTTTTGGGTAGTTGTTGCCGAATAACATTTTGAATAGGACGTTTATTTCTTTACGCTGGTCATCTGGTGTTATTGTAAGTCTAAGTATTCTTGACATTTAACTACGATTATAATCACAAACATTTTAGTTTTAATTGGATTTCATATTATTATTATTATCATTTTATGCATTCACACCTATGTTTCAATTTCATCACCGGATATAACTTCTTCAAAAAAACCATATATATACGATTGTACAACTCGATGATAAATTCGTTGAAAAGAGTCTATTCGCTGAATCATTTGTTTTGATTTTCCATATGTTACAATGGGAATTTTTCTATGATCTAAGTATTCTATCTGTCAGTCCTTGTATTAATCGTCGTTTCACTGTAAGAGGACGAGCTGAGTGATGATAATCAAGGAATCTTCCAGAATCTGGAGTTTTTCCATATATAGAGAGGTTTATATGCTGTCATCTGTTACTCCATGTATTTTACAGTCTAACATAGGCGATAGCGAATCTCATTAGGTTGACATGACTGTTTATGCGTGAGAAGAATTTCTCAAAGCTAGATGATTTGAACTTCATTCACATCAACCTTCGTTGATCATCATCAACTTTGAACCCTGTGTTTATTGATTTGGCCGAAATCAGTCAATCAATCGAAATGATTCTCAGAGAAATCAAAGTCAATACATGTCATGTCATTCACAATGGAGTGAATGTATTTCTCAAGTGAGTCACTCCTCAGAATTAATGAAAGTGCCTTTCTTCCCTAAGTCATATTATTATACAACTTGTGTACAACGTGGTCACTGTGGTAGTAAGTAATTCCATATTAGCTCGTTTATTAGATGTATCACACAGTGATCCGTCTTGCCTCTCCTACCTTCTGTTGCATGAACTGTTGTAATTGGTGAATGAGGCAATTGTAACGAAAGTATACTGCATAACGTGATTTATGAATGATGATATTTGAATAACATGCATGGTCGCTTAATTCACTTAAATAAGTAGTATAGTGCGTGTGCGTATGCGATACAGTCACATGTGTATATATTGCAGTTAAGAAGGTGAAATAGAAGACTTTTCGACAACATTCTTCCATCAATCAAGAATTTTATGTTGAAGTAGTATTTTCTAGTTACTTTTTACAACCTATGCAAAATGGATATTTGTGGTGTGGTAGTTGGTTTCATTACAGGTTATGGCTAATTCATTCGATCAAGCGTATTCCTTCGCCTTTGTTAATTTTTGCAGGCCGCCATGCAATTATGTTCATAGTGGCTCAAAAATCACAAAAGAGATTATTCGGTGATTTTCCACTGGACTACAATGAGTTAGGTAATCTCATTTTGTACAAACCAATCACCATGTATAGAAGACTTGCAGTAGACAAAGCGTCAACTAGCCACACTACTGTGACAATAAATAAACTAGAGCCTCTGATTTCTGATCTCGTGAAGAGATGATGAGACATGTAGTAACCACTCCATACATAAATATATCAGGAACTTCCCTCAAGGTATAGTGTAGCCAAATTGATCAGACTTCAGTGTGTCTCATCTCACTCATGATTTTCATTCGTTTGTATCACTGAGTGAATGTATCACCATTTTCCCACATCCTTTTTCTGATGAGTGATAAGGAGAACAATTATGAGCAGAGTAAGCCTGTTTTCCATCTCACTCGTCGCCTCTCACTCTTTGTCTGTCTCCAATATCCAATAGATTTGTAGTCCATAACAATGAGACTTGAAATGTTTATCATCATCACCAATAATACAACTCAGACATTCCTTGCCTCCTCGACTGGAACATAGGTCAACGTTGGAAGATATCCTTTCCACAGCATTGACTGCCTGCAATTCTATCCGGCTCCACTACTTCAAGCGAGCTTTTGGTTCATCTTCACATTATATTTTCCATTTTGACATCATACCAAACACATGTTTGTCGCTGATCGTTCAGGTTGCATTCGAGGAGTGGAACAGTGTGTGGTGTCACTCGATGATCTCAGCGTCAATGATTTCCCAAAGACTTCGTGCATCGTCGATGGAGAAAGAATTTGACAGCAACTTCAACAATGTGCAGTGCGTAGCCACAAATATTCACAAGTCTCATCCACTAGTGGTGTGATGAGGACAAATACCGAGAACATCGTAACCAACTGCTCACTGGTGTATTTGAAGTGAGGGTAGGAGATGATATGGTGATGATATTCATTGCAGCTGTCGAGACAACGAGACAAACAAGTTCATATTAATGGGAAATAACCTCTCACAACCCTCTCAAATTCACCCACATAAACAGGAAATCATCGTTTCAAACACAGTAGGCTAGGATGATGATAAATAAGAGAGGATCCTGAAATCAGGACACAGATCATTACTATGAAGTCGATGTGAAAGTATTCAGCAGTCAACTCATTGAAAGGATTCGAGGAGATACTCAACAATGGCGTTCTATACGATGCAGAGACATATCGAATTCGTTAAAGAATAAATACACACAGAAAAACGTGCTACGGTTCGACACTAAATATCAGACATGTGGCCAGTGAAGAAAAAACTGAGAGACTTGGAATAACAAAGAACAGGGGTAGAACCCACTATCCCAAGAAACTGTGAAGAAAATGAAGTTTGATTCAGGATAGAAAGATAGATAGATAGGTGGATAAAAATGGTACGTACTATAGTCAAATAAGAAGTGAACAGTGGAGCGAAGAATCAATGTGAATCCACATGTCAGATGTGTCTGATGGACAAATGAAGGAGGTCATGTGAAGGGAAAACTTACTTTTCATACTAGTGGACACAGGTCACTATGATGAGATCTATCCTATCATATTCCGTTTCGTCTGGAATGCGTAAACACTACTCGGAACAAAAAGGATGAATACCAATAACATTGATTATCTCTTTGAAATGTTGACTTCGACACACGTGATTGAATTTCAACTTCGATTTCATCACGAAACATGACTGGTGAATCGATAATCGAATACAAGCAAGCAATGCAGAGCTGTTTCATTTTAGTTTGTGACTTGAAATCTCGCCTCGAGGGCTTTCTGTGTGAAGGCACAATACTGTGGAGAGATCGGTAAAGAAGAATGATGAATTAACTCTCCGATGGTCACTGGTTTTGAAGAATTCTCTTACTGATGTTGTTTCACGATAAATTCCATCTAGTAATCATAAGAGGAGAACTAGTTATTTTCAACTTCTCATGTGAACTGCACTCACTGGAAGAGCACATGGTGTTGAAATGAAGTCTGCATCATCTTGGAATTTGCATACTTCTCAGGAGGCGCCCATTACCGATGAAATATCCTTCTGATGAATTCAGCTCCCAGTAACAACCAACTGATGTTAATACATTTTTTGAGGGGCATGTTAATTCTGTTATCGCCTTGGGTGTATAGTCAGTGAAAGATTTAAACAGGAATGTGGGTTTCAGTGCAGAATCAATAATGCAGCATGTGTAACTTCTCAGGTGGTTAAATAAGGATTGCGTTCTAATTCTCCATCAAGTTCATCAGGTGATCAGTGACGTTTGTGAGAAATATTTTGTGAAAAGACCGCTTCGTCTCTGTGCATTCACCAATGTCGCTCGTAGATCTACTGTCATGATGGCGGGCTGTTAACTCAACTGGTCACTAGGCTCGTTGGAACCTAGCCAGTAGCAATGGTAATCTCTTAGCCGAAAGACAGTCACCAGTGACGCGAAATCCTTGTAAGTAAATATGATGAACAGCTGAAAGTAATTAGACGGAGTGGAATAGTATGAATAGACTTTGTAATTCACTTCGACCAACACGTACTTGGTGTCACGTAATAATCTCTGATGTTACTCCTTCTCTATTCTCAATTGACGGTTATTTCAACTTGTTACTAGTCACAGATTGACAGATTAAGTATGTGAGAAGCAATTGATTTCAGGAGAAAGCTTTATTTCATTGGAGAGACATTCACTCAGTGATACAAACGAATGAAATCATGAGTG
Organism: Trichobilharzia szidati; assembly: GCA_944472155.2. Classification (NCBI taxonomy): domain Eukaryota; kingdom Metazoa; phylum Platyhelminthes; class Trematoda; order Strigeidida; family Schistosomatidae; genus Trichobilharzia; species Trichobilharzia szidati. The sequence continues at coordinate 855,448 of CALYDE020000734.1, forward strand.
AGATGAGACACACTGAAGTCTGGTCAATTTGGTGACACTTTATCTGGAGGGAAGTTACTGATATATTTATGTGTGGAGTGGTTACTACGTGTCTCATCATCACTTCACGAGGGCAGACACCCCAGGACCAAGTTTATTTATTGTGACAGTAGTGTGGCTAGTTGACACCTTGTTTCCAGCATGTCGTCTATACATGGACATGGTGGTTGGTTCTGTGCAAAGTGAGACTATTTATCTCATCGTAGGCACGTGGAAACCCACCAAATAATCTTTCTTTGTTATTTTTTAGCCACCATGAACATATTTGCATGGTGACTTGCAAAAATTAAGGCATGTTAAAAGACACGCTTGGCCAGACGAAGCCGCCTTACCTGTAATCAAACCAACTACCACACCACAAATAACCATTTTGCACAAGTGATGAAAGATTACGAGATAATACGATTTCAATGTGCAAGTTCTCATTCCCAGAAAAAAATAGTGAACAATTTTAGAAGGATGCAATCAAAAAGTCTTGTATTTCACCCTCTTGGCTACGATATATACCGATGTGACTGTTTCGCATGTGCACACGCACTATACTACTCATATGAGTGAATTAAGCGACTATGCATGCATGTTATCCAAATATCATCATTCTTAAATCACGTTATGCAGTATAGATTCGTTACAATGGTCTCATTCACCAATTACAACAATTCATGCATTTTTATGCTCATTGCATGGTGTGATCATGCACGACATTGGAAGATAGGCACTTTCAATTATTCTGAGGAGTGACTGACTTGAGAAAGGCATTTTCCGTATTCTAAATGACATGATATGACATGTATTGAGTTGGAAATTCTATATTAGTGCCTTTATTAGACGTATCACTGTGTGATACATCTAATAAACGAGCTAACATGGAATTACTCACTACCAAAATGCCCAAGTTTTACACATATAATAATATGACTTCGGGAAGGAAGGCACTTTCATTAATTCTGAGGAGTGGCTTACTTGAGAAAAACATTCACACTCTGGGAATCATTTCGATTGATTGACTGATTTCGGCCAACTCAATGAACACAGGGTTCAAAGTTGATGATGATCAACGAAGGTCGATGTGACTGAAGTTCAAATCATCTAGCGTATTCTCATTCGTCCAATGTATGCCTGTCTTCTTGGTCTCATTCACAATTTCCCACATAATCCAAGCCACTACAATCAGGAATATCATTCGTGATAGTAGGCAGTCTTTTCAGTACATGATCAAATACAACCAACCTGGTCTTTCTATCATAATTCTTGAACGAAGTCGCAGCCTTATAACCGACAACAATTTCTCGTGGATTCAAAGGGTAAACTCCTGAATAGCCTTGAAGCAGGGTATATTGTATCTGATCATCCTTGGTTCTCAATGGTTCTCTGACTAATGGTGTTTCGTGGCGAAATCCAACTTGAAGTTCTCTCAATCAAATCTCTCCTTCTTGAATTGATAATTCAGAAATGAGAACAATTTCGGAGATTTCATCAGTACTCGACTTTCTGTTGCCTCTCAGTTACGGTGTTGAAGCTATTGTTATTTCTTTGATTCCACAATACTAAATTAAGGCACTTTAGGGTAACTTACTCCATACACTTCGTCTACGTCCGGTCACAACTATTACCAAAAGTCACATACTCTGGATTACGTGAAACAGAGGGCTCCGTCACAATATTGACATAATCTTCTGTTTCCTGATGACTTTAAGTCTAACTCCATGGCTGTATGCAAGCTTCCATTCATTGTTCACATTATTTCTCTCGAGCTACCATGAGGTCCATTCACAGAAATTGAATTAACATTAGTCCTGCAGTCGAGAGCGTTATTGGTGAATGGTGTTATCAAAAATATCTCATCACTATACATCCAATTCATCTCCACTTCCTTCGGAATATTCGTTAGTTGAGCAATATGGTGTTGACTGTTTGGCTGCACTGCCACAGCTTTTTGTTGCATTGCTCATCCTCTCTGTTGGGCCACCTGTTCCTTAATATCTTGGGAAGGCTGATGTTGATGATAGTCTGCAGTTGGTTATTGGAAATCTGTTTTCTATATTCGCCACACTAATTCAACTTGATTCCTGTCTTCGTTCCATCTCTTATCAACTTGTTTTGTTTGTGCATGTTGATAGTTAAGGCACAGATCATCAGCAAAATTCAAATCCTCTATTGTCTTCCTTTTAGTCTAGTGTATAGCTGTTTCAATCACAATGAACCACCGAAGTTTTGTCGTGGGTTATGCATGCACGTTTGTCCATCACTTATTTTGTTTTCAGCCAATCATGTCCTTTGATAAAACATAAAATCACGCACATTTTCATTTCAATTCCAAACTATTGTTCTGCAATTCCTGAATAAAATGATGGAAAGGTATAGATAGTGGGTGATTAGATCATACTTAATTTCGAACTATATTACATCACATCGTATGCCATAGATCATCATTCTAATCGGATGTTGTATGAAGAATATTCGGTTTTCTTCAATTAAGTAAGCGATGGATTTCAAACTGTGTGTTAACATACTCCGAAAGGAAATATGGAAGTCGTTATGTGAGATTTTAGAATTCCATAGGTTGTAAACAACTGGCAGATAGTTTCGAAATGAAACGAAATCGTGTTATTCTTCTTCAGTGATTAATTTCACTTCACACCGACTAACGTAGAATGAGAAAGTCAGTCATACCGTAGATATTGCTTAAGTCTTCAATTTCTCTTCAAAATAACGTTCGTGGATAACATCACTGCTTCGTCTCCCTCAAGTGAAGAATACAAAGCTCTACCTATGGAGTGTTAGTACGCAGTCATTTGATTGGTTACAGATTTCATTACGAGTTGACATGAGATGAAAAACTACTGAAAAACCAGGAAGTATTTGACAGCTGTTTCTTCCTAGTTTGATATTGTTCAGAAGTACTCACAAATCGAGTTTCGGACCCATTGGACTCAATCCAATGACCGATTGAGGTTTTGTATAGCGAGACCTTCATCTAATGTTGTTAGCGGATAACCGAGTGTTGACTTTGACTCTTAAACTAGGAGGAAATACCTGACCAGTACTCTCTAGTTTTTCAATGATTCCGTCACTGATATCACCTCGTGATCAAACCTAGAAACCTCACCTAGTTGAATTGTATGTAAAAGAATATTTTTAAAGATTTTCATCGACTACTTTTAGAGAAGAAAAACCGGCAAGAAAAGTAGATAATATTCTCGCATGGAATACAAATCGTGACTGACTGATTGACTGACCGTTGGAAACCGGTGAGGGAGTAAAATAGCACGAGTCGACACATAAGTGAAACACAAATGAGAAACACCCAACCATGATGGCAACAAGAACAAGGGGGATCAGAAGAAATGCTTCTTTGTATAAAACCATAACATTAAACTGTGATCAAGCAGAAATTTTCCTCATTTCACCTTTCTTGCTTAACAAGTTTATCACTTTTATCTCGGTATTGCCATCATCCTCCCCGATGTGATGCGAGTTCGTATCATCAAATTTTGAACTGAGATCAAACTAACTAGACTGTCTACAAATAGTAAAGCGACATTTCACTTGTTAGACTTCCGTCAGGAGTCCAAGTCATTTAGATAGAGAGAAAGATCACTGAAAACACCAGGCAGCACTGGACAGCTGTTTCCGCAGCAATGTATCTTTACTCATGAGCCTGCCACGAATCAAGACCGACACCTCCACTCTACCAGGATAATTTCTGTGAAGATTCAGTCACCTGTGCTGAAATTCACTGACTACTGAATTTTAATCTTGTCAACTCATGATATAACATGCTGTCCCCACCAATACCTTCTTTGATGAGCGTCCACTTCACCTTGACATGATGAATCCAACTGGTCAAGACTTCCCACTGCAACTTCAGAAAATCCATGCAGTGACCATCAGTAGGCTGGCGACTTTCATTATCCCAACTACTTCTATATCATTATGTGTAAGTAAGAATTTTTAGAAGAAAATCTCAAGGAAAACCCAGATGAATAAAACGAGAAAAACTGAGGAGAATAAAACAGATGATGATTGTAAGCAGACTGTACTTCTATCATACTACATATGTACAATGTTGTTAGCTGATAGTAGAGATCACAGTTAATTGTCATATAATAACAAAATCAATCAGTGTATGAGTTATAAACTCACCTTCTCCACACATGCTCTTCTTCGCCAAAACGTTAAAGGCAACATCGAGAACGCTCTTGTCAACTTCAGTGTGTATTTACTAATTCACTTTCTACTGTTCAGCTAAGAATAAATACCGTGACAGGAGGATATTGTTTAGACGCAACCATGAATATATGGCAGCGTGGTTATCAAAAAGAGAATGCAGAATAGTCTGCAGTTCAATTCGAGTGTCATATATAAATTACGATCAAGTGGTTCAAAAGGATCTTGCTTAAATATTCTTTATGTAACTGAAGCTTTCGGATTTCATAAAAAAAGACTTTAACTTTATGGCATTCAAGTGTTGGTTTGCAGGGACTTGATTGGTCACAGGATTTCATCGTGAACAGACATCGGGAAGAGAACCATTGGAACACCTGTGAGTACTGGACAGCTGTTTCGTTCTAGTTGGGGACTGTTCATCAGCATGCACACACAGGGATTTTATAACCTAGGACATTTCGGTTGCAAGGTGAGCAAGTAGACCATTACGCCACTGAAACCTGACCCATTGACCAGCATATAAATAGCAATTTGTGCCGATTCATGATATGTTGATAACACTGGCCAATGCCATCGCTGAAGAATATTTGTCATCACATCCAACAAGCTATAACCCTTGATGTGACTTTATGTTCTTGAACCTTTCATCCAGACTATTTTACTACCGCGGCGTTAGTGTTGATTATTTGTCTTCCTGAATAGCTTCGTGACAAACTCTCAGTGTAGTGCTGTTTATTTTTGTGACTCATTTTGTGTCCTTTGTTCTCTTGTCTCCAATCAGTCATTTCGAAATGACTGTTCATCATTTAACTAATTAGTTGTCAACCCTGTCGATTACATAAGAATACTCAGTTTCTCATACACTGTTAGTTGCTCATATACATTTTGATTAATTTTGTTACTAACTGACAATAACCTCTGGCCTCTGTTGCCAATGAACAACGCTGTATTTGATATATGAATGAGTAACTAAACTACATAGATAGAGGTCAAGCTAAAGTTCAATAGACAAGTGTGAAATAGATGATCGGAAAATAAAGAGTATTCGGTAATGTGAATATGTGAATATAATATGATGGAAACATGGGATGAGTGATATGTGAATCGAAATTCTGTGAATGGACCTCATGGTAGCTCGAGAGAAATAATGTGAGCAATAATGGAAGCTTGCATACAGATACGGAGTTTGCCTTAAAGTCATCAGGAAACAGAATTTTATGTCACTGCTGTAACTGAGTCCTCTGTTTCACTGAGAACGCAAACAATGCAGAATAGTATGTGACCTTTGGTGATAGTTGTCACTGGACGTAGAAGTAGTGTATGGAGTAAGATACCTTAAAGTGCCGTAATTTAGTATTGTGGAATCAAAATATAACAATAGATTCTACACCGTAAGTGAGAGGCAACAGAAAGTCGAAGACTGATGAAATCTCCGAAATTGTTCTCATTTCTGAATTATCAATTCAAGAAGGAGAGATTTGATTGAGAGAACTTCAAGTTGGATTTCTCCATCAACCACCATTAGTCACAGAACCACTGAGAACCAAGGATGATCAGATATAATTTACCCTACTTCAAGGTTTTTCAGCTGTACACCCTTTGAATCCACGAGAAATTGTTGGCGGTTTTAAGGCTGCCACTTCGTTCAAGAATTATGATTAAAAATCCAGGCTCGTTGTATTTGATCCTGTACTGAAAAGGCTGCCTTCTATCACGAATGATATTCCTGATTGTAGTGGACTGGATTGTGTGGGAAATTGTGAATGACACCAAGAAGACAGGCACATATTGAACCAATGAGAATACGCTAGATGATTTGAACTTCAGTCACATCGACCTTCGTTGATCATCATCAACTTTGAACCGTGTTTTTATCAGGTTGGCCGAAATCAGTCAATCAATCGAAATGATTCTCAGAGAAACCAAACTCAATTCACGTCATGTAATTCACAATGGAGTGAATATATTTCTCAAGTGAGTCACTCCTGAAAATTATTAAAAGTGCCTTTCTTCTCTAAGTCATATTCATGTATGTGTAAAACTTGGGCACTGTGGTAGTAAGTAATTCCATATTAGTTTGGTTTTAAGATGTATCACACGGTTATACGACTAATGAGTGCACTAATGTGAAATTGTCTTAGCAACATTCTGGTGCATGATCACACCATGCAATGAGCATAACAATGCATGAACTGTTGTAAATGGTGAATGAGGCCATTGTAACAAAAGTATAGTGTATAACGTGATTTGTGAATGATGATATTTGAATAACATGCATGGTCGCTTAATTCACTTATATAAGTAGTATAGTGCGTGTGCACATGTGAAACAGTCACATCGGTATATATCGTAGCCAAGAGGGTGAAATACAAGACTTTTTGACTGCATTCTTCTAAAAATGTTGACAGTTTTCTTCTAGGAATGAGAACGTGCACATTGAAATCGTATTTTCTCTTGATCATTTATCACATATGCAAAATGGATATTTGTGGTGTGGTAGTTGGTTTTATTACAGCTGATGACTGTTTAGCTCGGTAATGCGTGTTCACTTCTTGTTTTCATTAATTTTTGCAAGTCGCCATGCAATAATGTTCATGGGGGCTCAAAATAACAAAAAAGATTATTCGGTGGGTTTCCACGTGCCTACGATGTGAAAGACAGTCTCACTTTGCACAAAAACCAATCACCATATCCATGTATAGACGACATGCTGTGAACAAGGCGTCAAATAGCCACAATATTGTGACAATAAATAACCTTGAGCCTCTGCTTTCTGATCTCGTGAAGAGATGATGAGACATGTAGGAACCACTCCATACATACTATTCCACTTCGTCTAATTACTTTCAGCTGTACATCATATTTGCTGACAAGAATTTCGCGTCACGGTTGAAACACTGGTGAGTGATTTTAGGCAGGGTGATCACCATTGCTACTGTCTAGGTCCCACCAAGCCTAGTGACCAGTTGAGTGAACAATCCACAATCATGAGAGTAGATCTACGAGCAGCACTGTTGAATGCTCAGAGACGACGCAGTCTTTTCACAAAATATTTTTTATAAGCGTCATTGATGACCTGGTTAGCTGGATGGCGAAATGGAACGCCGTCCTTATTTAACCACCTGAGAAGTTACACATGCTGTATTATTGATTCTGCACTGTAACCCACATTCCTGTTTAAGTCGTTCATTGACTATGCATCCAAGGCAATAACAGAATTAACATGCCCCTTAATAAAAGTATTAACATCAGTTGGTGTTTTACAGGGAACTGAATTCATCAGGAGGATATTTCATCGTTAATGAGCGCCTCCTGAGAAGTGTGCAAACTCCAAGATGATGCAGACTTCATTTCAACACCATGTGCTATTGCAATGAGAGCAATTCACACGATAGGCTGAAGATAATTTCTTCTCTCCATATGATTCCTAGGTAGAATTTATCGTGAAACATCATCAGAAGGAGAATTGTTCAAAACCAGTGACCATCGAAGAGTTAATTCATCATTCTTCTTCAGAGATCTCTCCACAGTATGGTGCCTTAATACAAAACGCTGTCGAGGCGAGATTCCAAGTCACAAACTAGAATGAAACAGCTCTGCATTGCTTGCTTGTATTCGATTATCGATTCTTCAGCCATGTTTCGTGATGAAATCGAAGTTGAAAGTAAATCACATGCGTCGAAGTCAACATTTGAAAGAGATTACCAATATTATTAGTAATCATTCCTTTTGTTCCGAGTGGTGTATACCTATTTCAGACGTGATGGAATGTCATAGGATAAATCCTTTCATAGTGACCTGTGTCCACGAGTATGAAATGCAAGTTTTCGCTTCACATGACCTCCTTCATTTCTCTATCAGACACACCTGACATGTGGATTCCCATTGATTCTTCACGCCGCTGTTTACTTCATATTTGGCTATACCATGTACCATTTCTATCCACATATCTCTTTATCTATCCTAAATCAAACTTCATTTCCCTCCACAGTTTAATTGTATAGTGAGTTCTTCGCCTGTTCTTTGTTCTGGTGGATCTCCTTGTTTCTTCTCCTTCATGACCTGATATCTGATGTTTGGTGTTGAACAATAGCACGGTTTTCTATGGGTTTTTATTCAATAACGATTTCGACATGTCTCTGCATCGTATAGAACGCCATTGTTGAGTATCTCCTCGAATCCTTTCAATGAGTTAACTGCTGAATACTTTCACATCGACTTTATAGTAATGATCTGTGTCCTGATTTCAGGATCCTCTCTGTGTTATCATCATCATCCTAGCCTACTGTGTCTGAAACGAGGATTTCCTGTTTATGTGGGTGAATTTAAGAGGGTTCTGAGAAGTTATTTCTCATTAATATGAACTTGTTTGTCTCATTACCTTGACCTCTGTATTCACTCGCAGTGTCAAACATGTATCATGCTAATCCCAATTGAAGTGAACATTTTTTATTGATTTATTGAAATTAATGGTGGGATGATGATGACTTTGATGGAGGTGTGAATGTACTACTTATCATTTGCTCTAGATTGTGTACGGGCGACCGAAAATCTCCTGGTCTGAATGAATCATCGGTTCACTTTTATTTGACTTTCATATACAAACTTGATGGTTTTCCTCGAACTTCTGAACGAACTGGTCTTTACCTCTTTTGAAAGTATCTGTGTAACGACAGAAGACAAAGGTCAGGCAACAGATCGTCTATTGAGACAATCAACAGATATTAATCGATTTTTAAGTATATTATTATACTTTATTGTTAACAGAGTGGTAATGTCTTTTGATTGGTTGTTCTCCTGCTGAAGTTTATTCTACCCTCTCCTTGTTGCCTTTTCTTAGTCAGTCCGCCGATATATCTGATAATTGTATCTGTCTACGCTATGTCTGCTCTGATTGGTTGTTGAGTTGGTCTTTGTTGTTGGTTTTGTTCTCATAACCAAGGTTTATAATGTTAACATTTACGTAAATTGCTGTCTAACAATTTCGGTTAGCAGATAGCTCTCGCCACACCTGGTTTCCTGACGCCTGGTTCAACGTTTATCATTGATGTCTGCATAGCTAGCTGCCTACAGCGCACGCTTGAGCAACCATCAAACTTGACACGATGGCTTGCTAAATAGCATGGATGTTTGACTAGCTACCTTCAGCTTAATTATTCGGCATAAAGAGTAGAGATCAACACCCAATGTTAAATGATGAAAGCTGCAGGCTAACAAATTTGGGAAATTATTTACCTCTAGCGTAGATTTGGCTTTTGAAGTGTTCGATGACAGTTACTTCAGCAGAATGTGACTGACTGATTTTCTTACACAAGTGTATAGAGAGGTCATTTCCTAACACCTTCTGTGGTGGAACATATTGGCCTGTGCAGGAGAAGATATCCTACTACATAACAACGCGTGTTCATCCCCTGCACGAATACACTAAGTTATCAATAGGACATATCTGAAGTCATATAGGTGGTGAGTGAAGGCGGTGCGAGTGAAGTGTACGCGATTTCATGATTGATGAATGATGATTTTTCTATGAAACAGATAGTCGCTCATATCAACTGCATAAGTAGTATTAGGCGTGAACGTGTGTTTGTAAATTGACGAATGAGAAATATGGAATTTGGAGAGGTGAAATACAGTATTTTGAGTCGACTAAATGTTGAGATTCCCGAATTTTATGTTGAAATCAAATCCTCAAAATATAACTTTGCAAAATGGATATTTGTGGGAAGGTAGTCAGTTTTAATCCAAGTGGTAAAAAACTTCCTCCAGAATTTGCAATCTTTCAAACTCGGAATATTTTTGTAAGCCGCCATGATTCTGATTTCATGGTGGCTCAATATTAGGAAAAGAAAGGCAGTCCACGAGTTTTGCGCCTACCGCAATCTCACTCTACTTCTTGTCTTATTCCATCAGCGTTTGAAAATAATAAATTCGCCACGCGGTCGTATTCCATTCACTTAATATCATCAAAATTGTAAATTACACGTAATCACATATGACTTGTATGCATCAAGATAAGGGATAATCATCCTAGTCAGTGATTGATCTGCTCATACATTTTACTGACATTATTTCTACTGACGGTCTTCCCATTAAAAACACAATATTCCCATTTAAAGCCTGGCCAACAAACTCACACTTTTGTATCACGTTGATTCTCCATCTATGTGCCATCGAATTTTCAATCTCAGATGCCTAAGGAATGCAATTATTATTCCCATGTACATGAGCTTGAAATCACCTATATCTACTGATAGAGCCAATGCAGATCTCACACATGCCTCAACATGCCTCAGAGAAAAACTACGCTGTATCATACGAAATTTATTTAGAATAAGGAAAGATATTAATGAAGCAAAAGGAAAACTGAAAGGATCAATTGAGAAGGAAAAGTATGAGAGCATACTAAAAGTTGCACGAAAACGAAAAGAAACTACTTTTGAAGAAACAAAGTAGAAACAAATCGATATTTTTATAAACTGATGATCATAAAACGCACGAATGATACACAAGTGACTAAATCCAATTGGATTGTAAACATGTCAGACACAAAGGTAGGAGAAGCAGAGGAAGGCGTACTGATGAGAGGGAAGAACTTGACTATGAGTAACAAAAGATTACAACCTGACGATATTATACCGGTGGTTGAAACAGCACTAGAGAGACTTGACAAACAAAATGCAGAATTGGTACGGGCACTATTTGCACTTACTTTAAAAACACAAATGACGAAATACTGAATATGACGAATGAGGAACTGAATTCCTGATTCACACCAGGTTTCAATCCATTTGCTGTCAGATGAACTTAAATGGCTGCATCAATGAAGACATTCTTATGGGCAAACCCTTTTTCTTTCTTACTCCTACTCTAATATTTCATTAAAGTTTAGTATGTATATATGCTATAATGAAAATTTTAAACTACCAATATCAAAAATGTGCATTTCTGTTGATCGAAATGTCTGAAAATGAGAAGTTGTCACCTCCCTCATTAGTTGAGATAGTATACACCACAAAGTTGGCTGAGGAGGCTGACGTGGATTTGAGAAACATCTTCTAATCGGATACATATCCCAACTATACGAGAAGTGTGTTTCAAAGAATTTCCACACAATGTATTCACATATGCGTAATAACAGACACTGTGATGGTGGCTGAAAATGGATGGTTGTTTAGAAGTAGAGAAACAGACAATCCTTGATATCTTTACCCTGACTAAAACCGACACAATGCAGTGAGACTACTGAAAGTAGACCGCTGGAACAGAAGGGTGTGGAGAGAGCGTGTGTTAGCGGTATAAAACATGTTGCTGGCCTATCCAATTGGATAGGAATGAATGTGTTAAAATATTAGCCCACTCATAATCTTATGTCATTTGAATGACTGAATGACGTGCCTTCAACCGTCAGCTGGGGACGAAATAGAGCCCCAGTGTCTCAATTCAGACTTACATTATGCTTTGTCTGTCCATCAACTAAATAAATAAACAATGGATGACCTTTTTGTCACATGACATTACAAGCGATCAGAATCCAATATGGGTAAGGAAAACTACAACTGTAGGGTTTTGTTTTCGCTCTCTCGCTGTGCTTTCCTCCAACACAGTCTGCTAGCTTACCACCGTCTCATCTGCAGATAAGTGTATACCTCTGATTTCTTATCAAATTCCATGTCTCTTTTGTGTATATACAATTTTGTTCCAGTTACACTTGCCACCTCAGATCTTTTAACCTTGATTCCGTACAGGAGGTTCACTAAGACAAAAAGTGGAAGTGGGGTTAAAGGTCAGGCAGAGTTTGTTCAAACAAAAGTTTGAAGGTACAATGTACACTACAAACGTATCACCGTATCTATACATGGTGATAGGTTTTGTGCAAAGTGAGATTGTCCATCTCATTGTAGGCAAGTGGAAAACCACCGAATAATCTTTTTTGTTAATTTTAGCCACCATGGACATATTTGAATGGCGACTTGCAAATATTGGGCTCAGCAGTAGAATCCGCAGGAGAGAAGGAAGCAGTCATTACCTAAAATAAAACCGACTACCACACCACAAATATCCATTTTGCAAATATGATGGAACATTACGAGAAAATACGATTTCAATGTGCAAGTTCTCATTCCTAAAAGCAAACTGTCACAATTTTTAGAAGAATGCAGTCAAAAAGTCTTGTATTTCACCCTCTTGGCTACGATATATACCGATGTGACTGTTTCGCCTGTGCACACGCATTATACTACTTATATAAGTGAATTAAGCGACCATGCATGTTATTCAAATATCATCATTCATAAATCTCGTTATACACTGCACTTTTGTTTCAATGGCCTCACTCACCAATTACTAGAGTTCATGCATTTTTATTCTCATTGCATGGTGTGATCATGCACCAGAAGGTAGGAAGATTGTCACTTTCAATAATTCTCAGGAGTGACTGACTTGAGAAAGGCATTTTCCGTATTCGAAATTACATGACATGTATTGAGTTGGCAGTTCTATATTAGTGACTTTATTAGACGTATCACCGTGTGTTACATCGAATAAACGAACTAACATGGAATTACTTAATACCACAGTGTCTAAGTTCAACATATATTTTATTATGCCTTAAGGAAGAAATGCTCTTTCAACAATTCTTACGAGCAACTCACTTGAGGAAAACATTCACTCCATTGTGAATGACATGACATGTTTTGAGTTTGATTTCTCGGAGAATCATTTCGATTGATTGACTGATTTCGGCCAACTCAATAAACACAGAGTTCAAAGTTGATGATGACCAACGACGGTCGATGTGGCTGAAGTTCAAATCTTCTGGCGTATTCTCATTGGTCCGATGTACGCCTGTCTTCTTGGTCTTATTCAGAATTTCACACATAATCCAATCCACTACAATCATGAATATCATTCTTGATACTAGGCAGCCTTTTCAGTACATGATCAAATACAACGAGCCTGGTTTTTTCATCATAATTCTTGAACGAATTCGCTACCTTAAAACCGCCTACAATTTCTCGTGGATTCAAAATGGATGTACTGCTGAAAAGCCTTGAAGCAGGATAAAATAATGTCTAATAATCCTTGGTTCTCAATGGTTCTGTGACTAATGGTGGTTCGGGGTGAAATATAACTTGAAGTTTTCTCAATCAAATCTCTCCTTCTTGAATTGATAATTCAGAAATGAGAACAATTTCGGAGATTTCATCAGTCTTCGACTTTCTGTTGCCTCTCAGTTATGGTGTTGAATCTATTGTTGTTATTTTGATTCCAGAATACTAAATTACGGCACTTTAAGGTAACATACTCCATACACTTCTTCTACCTCCAGTGACAACTATTACCAAAGGTCACCTACTATTCTACATTGTTTGCGTTCTCAGTGAAACAGAGGGCTCAGTTACAACATCGACATAAACTTCTGTTTCCTGATGACTTTAAGGCAAACTCCATATCTGTATGCAAGCTTCCATTCCTTGTTCACATTATCTCTCTCGAGCTACGATGAGGTCCATTCACAGAACTTTGATTCACATAAGCTTTGCAATTGTGGACGTTAATGTTGAGTGGTGTTACCAAAAATATCTGATCTCTGTACATCCAATTCATCTCTACTTCCTTAGGAATATTCGTTAGTTGAGCAATATGGTGTTGACTGGTTGGCTGCACTGTCAGAACTTCTTGTCGCATTGCTCATAGTCTATGGTTGGCCTTCTGTTCCTTAGTATCTTGGGAGGGCAGATGTTGATGATAGTCTGCAGTTGGTTATTGGAAATCTCTTTTCTATATTCGCTACACTAATTCAACTTGAATCCTGTCTTCGTTCCATCTCTTATCAACTTGTTTTGTTTGTGCATGTTGATAGTTAAGGCACAGATCATCAGCAAAATTCAGATCCTCTATTGTCTTCTTTCTAGTCTAGTGTATAGCTGTTTCAATCACAATGAACCGCCAAAATCTTGTTGAGTGTGATGCATGCACGTTTGTCCATCAATTATTTTGTTTTCAGCCAATCATGTCCTTTGATAAAACATAAACTCACGCACATTTTAATTTTAATTTCAAATTATTGTTCTGCAATTCCTGAATAAAATGATGGGAGGGTATAGATAGTGGGTGATTAGATCATATTATTATTATTATTATTATTATTATTATCCCTTTCACCCACTTATTTCACCCCATTGTTACCCTTAATTTTTTGTCAACCTTTGTGATTTTATACTAAGCATACCAATTCTGTAACATCTTATTATAATTTGCAATTTAGCCTCTTTATTTTCACATTAAACATTATCGGTCAGTCCTCACATTCAGTGCCAGCTTTGTTAATGTGTCTTTGTATGTATTTTGTGTTTATCGGATTTCTCTCACCCCGATGACACTTGTATCCTGTTGACGACTATAAAGCAGCACTATATCACCCAATTGTTCATTCACACTTCATCACATTTTTCTGACAACCCAAGAGTTCACACACCCACACAGACACAGATACAGTAGCACACATACGGAAGGTGCTGTAATGGTAAATGATGATATACCACTTGTGTTCAAAATAAATCTAAACTGTTTCACACATCACAATGAGATAGTCATCATGATCACACTCATAAAAATATTGATAAAGAATAGTTGAATACATTTCACCTTCTAAATAAAAGATGCTGGAATACTGTGCAATACAAAAAGAGGAGAACACATAGAAAGCAGAAGTCAGTTAGGATATCAACTCCAACGGGAACACACACACAAAGACGTAAGGGATAACTGACGAGTGACGTTGAATGAAGTGAGGCTAGTGGAACAAAAAGAGAGAAAGAAGTAAGTAGAAGAAGAAGAAGAAGAGGTAGGAGGAGGAGGGGGAGGTGAGTGCTGACAGATGACTTCAATGACTCATCGACTTAATAAATACAGATACATGAATACACAGGCCTGTACTAAACACCTGTGTTGGTGTATTTGCCTGGACATCGGACACAGTCAGATAAATAATTATTTCTATGTGTTGCAGAAAAAAAATTATCCACGTTGAAGTGGACTACAAAATGGTCGATCGTTGGATTCCAAACCAACACCTAACTAGGAAGCTTCTCAACCCGTCACTCAATGATTCTTCATCAAAGTCATCAATCCTCATCACATACAGCAAATAAGTGTCGAATCGTTGTTGATTCTTGAAACTGATGCTGATTCGTGACAAAATCACCTGTGAATTCCATCAGATAACCACACATCTGGGAATTTCAAACTCCAATCAGCGTATTTCACCTCTAACTGAAGATTGACTTGCGAATACACATTTCCCTTCCGAAATGCTCTTGTATCGTGCCGTTTTAGTTTGTCTTTGCATGACACTAATTTCTGTGATCTTTTGATCACAGGTGTTTATGTTTGTATGGTGTTGTGAGATCAGGATAAATTAAGGAAAACGAGTTAGGAAGTGGCCACACCTCACAGATGTGCCATCAAGGAAACCAGGCGATGGTGAAGATCACCACCCATTGGATCAGTTGCTTGAAGCAATAAAGTGTTCCAGCATTGACGTGACATACATGAACTAGTTAGTTCCCATGATGCCTGTAGCATACATAGATGGTACTGAAATTGAAACAAAGTCAAGCATTAAATACCTTGGATTAGTTCTTTCCTCTGACCTTTCATGGTCATCCCACGTCTTATCAATCCCTAAGAAAATGTTTCTTCTTACCTTCTACATTAAAAATTTAAGACAATCAGGTATCAACCAACCTTTAGTTCTGCAATTTTTAAACTCCTGTATTTTAGCTATTTTACTCTGTTGCTCTCCGTTAATCTTTCCTGGGCTTCTCAAAAAAGACTATATCATATTACGAAGGGTATTAAATGCTGTGAGTAGAGCTTGTGGTTTGCCACTGCGTGAGCTCGCCAATACTATAGTCGAGAGACACATAAATTCCTGTACAAAGTGGGCAAAGGCCGTACTGTCAGACCCTCTGCACCCCCTTTATTCACAACTATCCCCTTGTTTCTCATCAGGTAGGACGAGAACTCAATATAAAAAGTTATATACTCGAACCACTAAGTACAAAAATTCTACAATACCCTATTTAGCCCATATTTTATGTGATAAAGACTCTGTTAGACGTGAAACATATAAGTTACTATGTAATTAGCATAGTGAATCGACCCTTTCATTGTTCATCTTTCTGTAACTTTATGGTGTCACCCTTTCTATCGTTTAATTATAACTTTGCTATTTTTATTTTAGTTGTTATTACTATTATTATTATAATTTTATACTTTATGCATATTTTTCTCCGTGTTGCATACAGTAATTTGATAAATAGCTGCTATAACAACGTTTTGTTATCATTATTATGTAATATTTATTAATTTAATTTGTTTTTTGTTTGTTCTTTTTGTCGTTTTTGAGTAAATTAGGTGCAATATTGTACTGAATGCCGAAAATTCCTTGCTGTATCATTAGTACTGTTTTTGCAATAAAGCAAATTATTATTATTATTATTATTATTATTATTAATTTGTCCTGACGCGAAGTAGACAGATCAGAAAACCACCACGTTCATGCTACCACAGGAGAAATAACTGTCACACACAAAGCGTGAGTGAAAGCACCAAACAGTAAGAAAGGTGTGAAAGAGAGAAAAAAAGTGTACAACGCAAGAGTATAGATGAAAATGGCTAATATACATCCATCAACCAATAAGATAGACAGTAGTAATGAATAGACAGTAGTAGTTTTTCTTACCACCAACTGGATTCTGATTGGTTGTAATGTCACGTGACAAAAAGGTCATCGATTGTTTATTATTTAGTTGATGGACAGACAAAGCATAATGTCAGTTATCATGGAATATCGATCAAATACATACACATTGCAAAATAGATCAGACTGTCAAAAACAAAGGCAACCATCAGATGACCACAACATATCACAGTCCTAGTGAGTGAAATGGCTGTACACACTCACTCACTCACTCACTCACTCACAAATACACACTCACTGGCACTAACCGAATAGATGACATCATGATATGAAGAATATTGAAAGGTTGACAGCCATAACACAGCCACATACTACCGATTGACTACTGACTGCCCCAGATTCACATCTCACTTCGATCAGGCTGGCCAGCAACCACTGCCGTTTTGTTGCGTGGCTGGTACACAACTACTCATCGGAATCAGTCAGTAGTATGTACTGTCTCATGCGTCTACGCCCACTTGATTATCCACCGTGGTATCAAGTAGATAACATATTGTCGGGTGGATAATTCCAGGAGAAACTGTGGTACAATTTCACCTCATTAAACTGTGTAAATTTGGAATAGTTTGTCAGCTGTTTATTGGAACTATGGAGGATAATGCACATGTAAACAAATGGCAGACGAAATAAGTGATGGCGGTGAGTGAGTGAGTGATAAAGCATTAACAAGTGGTGAAATACATGAAATCTGAGCAATAGACTTTTGCATGGGACAGTTAAACGCTGGAGATTGAATGCAGTAATGTGCAGTGAGGAACTGTTTCAGTGAGATTACAAACTGAATGTGTAAAATGAGAAGGTAAACACAATCATATAAACCGATTCATAATTATATTCCACCTGTGTATTCACTCACATTCAGTGTGGTTGAGAGATATGATGCTTTTATATCAAAATTCAATTCAGAAGGCAGTTGGAAATATTCAGACTGCCAACATGTGAATTCGCACAATCCGGAAGTGATATTGTTCAGTATGGAAGGTTCAGTAACAAGGAATCTCGAGAACACGTCGAACCAACCGACAGTCAGTTGTCCCACTGTGCAATATGCAGCAGGAAACTGGAGAGTGACTAGGAAATACATGTTGGTTACTGCACAATATTTGATGTGTCTCATCGACTTTCTGTGATGGTGGGCGCTTGAGGATGAGGTGTATCTGAGAGCGAACGAGTCTGGCTAGCTGACACTTTGCTGTTGACACATAACTTCACGCACTCCCTGTACACAGCGTGATTGGTTTGTTCAAAGCGAGATAACCACTTGTAGGCAAAAGTGATGGGTATAATTAAACGAAGTAGGAAAGTGTGAAGAAGCCATTTAAATCACTTCTACCAATACTGCTTATCATCTGCCTTTCTCTGATGACAATCATTCCCTATTCTAACATCTTAGTAGTTTCCACTTGTTACTAGTAGCCAGCTGACACATTAATAATGGGTGAGAAGCAAGTGATTTCAATGAAAATTTTTTTTATACTTCTACGAGGTCATCTCGTGAAGTCTTTCTCGACAAGGATAGTCGCGACCCTATGCAACAACTCTGAGTGTATGACTCATTAAACTGAAATGCACAGACATGAAACACATGGGATCGATTGCTGGTCTGACATATCTGACTATTGTCGCGATGATGTCGATGTCTGAGTGATCACGAAGTAGGACGATTCATTATCTTGATGTAAACAATATTTGTGCGAGAACGTGATATTCACAGCATTGTTGACATTGTGATGCGTGAATGTAAGTGAATTCTCAGTCGATTTGTGCTGCACACAATGTGATGGATACCATCAGACATGAAGCACAGTGAGTGAGTGACAGGAGGTGTATGCATGTATCGAACATTGACTGCACTTGTTTTGGGAGTATTAAGCCGCCATGAATAGTAAATCATGAAGGCTTACAAATATTGAGATATCCGGTCTCCTGAATAACTTACCTCGTAGATTTCGTCATTAGCTGTATTAAAACTAACCACCATACCACAAATATCCGTTTTACATAATTATCAGAAAATTCATTTTCAATGCAAAATTCAGCCTGATCACTGGTATTGTGACTCAGAATGCTGAGTTCTGACTCACCAGGGTAAACATTTTCTTGTCTCGAGGTGTTCAAACGCAAGTCATTCTACTACTTATTTGCATGATATAAACGACTATGCATTCTGTGGATAATTCATCATTAAGCAGTCATACTTCCTCTACGCCTTGTGTCTTCTCTCTTCCTAGTGCACTTGTACACTTTTTTTGAATATCATGTTAAGAGACTTAGTTGCAATGTTCTTTCACACGGCTCCTCCCTGATAACACGTAGTATATCCGAATTTGCTCTGATTTAATCTGTAGTGAAGGCATCCCCAGTATATTTGTCCCTCAGTTTCTGCATGATAATCTTGAGAATAGTAAACTTTAATCACATTTCAACTCTATCTACTTTTTGATTTGCTTATTTAATTTGTATACTCTTCCTTTCTTACGTCAATTGTTACTGTTAATGTTCTCACTATGAATTGTACCCGGTATTAGTTCACTCGTTCCACCTGTCATTCTAAATGAATTCTCTTTTGCAACGGTAAGTTCTTCGCTACCAAATTACACTTATTCTGTTGTCAATAGTCATCGGTTCAAGTGCCATAATGAAATTAAACCAATACCATCAATCTGTCTGCATATTTGTATTATTTCCTGAGCAATGAATTCATGCATTTTCCGTTGTGATGAGCTAATTGTTTACTCCACATGAATTATTTTTTAGGAATGTGAATTGTTTCCAGTTCTGATTGGCGACTGAAGTCAGTTGAACAGTCAGAATTTGACAACTATTTCCTCCCAGTGTAAGACTATTCAGCAGTGCACACCTGTGATTCCATCACCGATGGAATTCGATAACCTCAGGTAATGAGGCTAACCTCGTTGGCCATTCAGGGATTTTCAGTAGAATCCAGTGATTCCTGATTCATAACATTTATCTACTCAAGATATTAGTGTGACCTCCAGCCAGTGTATTCGGCGAGGATTTCTCCTCAAACGAGACCTGATGCATCTCAATTGTCATAAAACGTGATTAGGTATTGTTGGGTTGAATGTTTGTGGGGTCGTGAGTGCGTAGTGTGCAAGAATCGTTCTCTGAAACGGAAAAGTTTTCCAGTGCTCGTTGATTTCCTGCGGTTCATTAAATGCGCGCTCACTTATTAAGCTATAGATAACTCACTGATATGACTCATATTATCCAGAAAGTAGTTGAATTGTGAAAATATTTATTAGACTGAAATGAGATAGAGAACATCACCACTTCACTTTCGAGTGTGAAACGATACTTGTTGCGTTCGCTTGAGTGTTGTAAGTATATCCACATGACGAGTATCAAGTAGTGCAAGATGCGCATCCTAGATGCCACTACTAGTCTCCATACAACGAAATGAAATCTTGTCACATATTTGACATCGCCAATCACAGTGACAACTGCTTCTACAAATAACGTATTATTATGAGCATGAGTAGCAGTGGTGTGAGTAGCAGAGTATTCAGCTTCATCATTGTAAATGATTTAGGCAGTTGAGAAGATATTTGAATTTCTCCTTACCATGAAAATGATGCAGAGATTTGAAAATCTTCATTCAATGTCAAACGAATTCGGCTAGAATGCTAAATCCCATTCCTACAGGTACTCATTGAATCGCGAGAAATTATTTCAGGGAGAAAGTATGATGCGTAAACAACCACATTGTCATGGGCCACTCCATTCCATCTATTTGCCCGAATTCGGGAATTTGTTTTTTCGATATCTT
Organism: Trichobilharzia szidati; assembly: GCA_944472155.2. Lineage (NCBI taxonomy): Eukaryota > Metazoa > Platyhelminthes > Trematoda > Strigeidida > Schistosomatidae > Trichobilharzia > Trichobilharzia szidati. Next base: position 876,213 of record CALYDE020000734.1, read on the forward strand.
GACAAGCACTCATATGTCACTCATGAGATCAGATATGGGCCCTCACAAACATTTCGAATTCACAAAGTGATGAATATTCAGGGAATAATTATTTTTCGATGGGTTAACGGCTGATACCCGTTGTGGTGATTGACAATTTCTATCTTTGTATTGATTAAATACTTACTGTTGTTTGTTAATATATTTATTATTTTGATTTGAAATATAATTCCGCCAAATACAAATTCCTGAATTCATCCCTCTCTGTGTTTTGGTTGAGTTCCTGTAATTCGGTCATTGCGAAATACAATACTACTAGTACAAATAACAATCACATTTTGGCGTCGCAATGGAATTAAATAATCTTGGAAAGTTTCCTATAAATGGTTCACCGCGGGAAATCTCCGATTATCTTGAATGTTTCGACGCATGGTGCATGTCGAAGAATGTTCGCGATGACAAAATTCCAGCTCATTTTATTACTGCTATTGGGCTAGATGCATACAGCCTACTGAAAACTCTGTCATTTCCAGATAAACCAATTTCTCTGTCTTATGATAAACTCCGTGAACTTTTAACAAATCACTTCCACATAACAACTTTCGAAACACGAGAGAGGGCTCAGTTCAACAAACTTGTTCGTGCTCCCAACCAGAAGATTAGAGATTTTATTCTTCAACTTCAGATACAAGCTTCAAAATGCAACTTTGGAGATCAGCTCCATACTCAACTACGTGATCGTCTAATTGCTGGAATCAATATTCCTAAGTTAGAGAAAGAGTTGGTTCAGATACCTTCCTGCACCTTTCAAACTGCCAAGGATTTATGTATTACGTATGAAGATGTCAACAGTGACTACCCAGCTGCCACTACGTCAGAGTCTGATGTCATGCTGTCCAAAGTTGATAATAAAAGTGTTCATAGAAAGAAATCCAAACTGCCGTCCACATGTAATAGGATGCAGACAGAAAGCAAGAACATCAAACCGTGTTTTTCATGTGGAAAACTTCATCTACGAAGCACTTGTCGTTTTCGGAGTGCTAAGTGCCATAAATGTGGTAAAATTGGGCACATCAAGTCTGTCTGCAGAAGTTCAAATAATTATGCTACTCATGATTCTCCCAAACTGTCTGATAAAATGAAGTCAATGTCTCTTTCAACTTTTCACAATACTCAATCTCATCTAGTGAGAAACTTCACTACAAGTTCAGGCAAGTCTCACTGTTTTATAATTGATACTGGGAGTACTGAATCTATAATTTCTAAGAAAGATTTACTATCGCTTTGTAAGCATGCTCAGGTAGACCCTACTACTAGTTCAATTACAGGCATAACTGGTCATAAACTACCTCTTATTGGTGCAACTAACATTTGTTTGAAGTCAGACAGTGGTAATTTTGTGAATATCCCCTTTCTTGTTAGTGAATATGGTCCATCTTTGTTGGGATTGAAAGCCCTTAGATTGTTAAATGTTGAAATCTCACTTTGTACTGAGTTGTTTGATGAATCTTTGTTCAGAGAATTAGTTTTTCAATGTTCAAAGTGTGTAGGTGGCATGCAGATTCAGCCCATCCATCTTGAAATAGAGGGTGATCCTATCTTCCTAAAGCGCCGATTAATTCCATATGGTTTGCGAGATGCAGTTAAGAAAGAGTTGGACAAGTTGGTTGAGCAGGGCATACTTATGCCAGTTGAATCTTCGAATTGGGCTACTCCCATTGTCACACCACTAAAGGCTGACGGAAAAACACCGAGAATTTGTGGTGACTATCGTCTTACACTCAATAGTCGTCTTCTACAGCAAAGTTGCACTACGCTAGAAAGCGAAGATATTCTCTACAAGCTGCATGGCTCAAAATACTTTTCCAAAATAGATCTAAAAGATGCTTATTTGCAAATTCCTCTTGACGAAGCTTCTAGTGCATTAACAACCATTAATACTCCATTTGGATTGTTCAAGTATAAGTTCTTGCCTTTTGGTTTAAAGGTTTCTCCTGCAATATTTCAAAAAGTAATAAATGAGATGATAGACGGATTAGATGGTGTTGAGTCTTACCAAGACGACATTATAGTTCATGGTCCGAACATCGAATTGCATAATCAACGTCTTTTAAAACTGTTCAGGCGCTTCTGTGAGAAAAATGTTCTCGTTAATCCATCTAAATGTCATTTTACTTTGTCGTCTGTATCATGCTTGGGATATACAGTAGACTCTGAGGGTTTCAGACCTGATGCTAGGCGTTTGACACCTCTAATTCAAGCACCGTCACCTAATAATATGACGTCGTTGAGATCATGGATTGGCACTCTTCAATTTTACTCCAGATTCATTCCCAATTTCACTCAACTGTTATCTCCACTTTTTAATATTGTCTCCAGTAAACAATTTAAGTGGGAACAACAATATGAAGATATCTTGCGAAAAACTTTGGAGTTTCTTAATAAACAAGCTTTCTTAAGACCTTTTTCATCGAAAGATAAGTCCGTTCTCACTACAGATAAAAAAAAAAAAAAAAAAGCTGCAGTACTTGAGCAAAATGGACAACCTGTTATTTTTATTTCAAGACGTCTAAGTAAGAGTGAACAAGGGTACTCACAAACCCAGAAAGAGGCTCTAGCAGTTGTATGGGCAATAAGATGCTTGCACAAGTATCTCTTTGGTACTAAGTTTCACATAGTTACTGATCATCAGGCTGTGAAATTCATTTACAACCCAGAAAAATCTTTGAATAGATCATCTGCTGCTATGGTTCAAAGATGGAGTTTAGAACTAAGTGCATATGATTACACTATTGAACACAGATCGGCTAAGGATATACCTCATGCAGACTTTTTATCTCGTTATTCATTATTTGAAAATTCTGCTAATGACACTGATTGTTTGTTAGTCCAGCCGTTACCTGTGGATAGAGTTCGACTTATAAACGATACTCAGAAATATTACGGGTGCATTATAAATGCAACAAAAAGAGGTTGGAATATTCAGTGTAAGCGAAGATTTCCGGACTTTTATAAGCGAAGAGATGAGATTTCAGTCCATCCTGAAGGATTTCTATGTCTGAATGACAGAATTATTATTCCTCCGACATTAAGATCTGCGATTTTGGATGATCTTCATTCTGCGCATCTGGGAGCTGATAAGATGAAATCATTAGCACGTCTAACATGTTGGTGGCCGGAAATTGATGCTGACATTAACAAAAGATCGAAGAGCTGTTCCAGCTGTTTGCATAAAATGTCCTATGGGAAATCGTCGTGGAAACCGTGGCCTACGTCTTGTGAGGTTTGGCAGCGTATTCATGCAGATTACTGTGGTCCATTCTTAAATTCAAATTATGCTTTAATTATTGTGGATTCTTATTCTAGATGGCCAGAAGTTATAATTACAGATAGTCCTAATGCGAAATTCACTCACAGAGCGTTGAGAAAGATTTTTAGTCGAGAAGGAATTCCAGATGTCTTAGTTACTGATAATGGTACTCATTTCACTGAGAAGAACTTCAATGATTGGCTTAAACACATAGGTTGCCGTCATCTGTACACAGCACCACGTCATCCTCAGTCAAACGGTTTGGCAGAAAATTTCGTACGAACATTAAAGAGTGCCATAGCATCAATGAGTCCTAAGAATTTTGATGAGCTAGAGAGATGTGTAGATAACTTCCTACTTCAATATCGCAATGCGGAGCATACAAGTACCCATGAAAGTCCTGCTAAACCGTTCAAATCTCGAATTCTCAGAAAGCACCTAATGTCTACGACTTCTGATGTACATTATTACAGAGGGAATGACTATAGACCTTCTGCTGGAATCATACTACAAAAAATGGGAAATCGAATGGTGAAAATATTAGACATCGAAGATCATTCAATTCATAACAGACACCTGGATCAAGTGAGGATAAACGAAGTAGGTCGTTCCGATTATAATTTTAATGATTCCGCTACTAATCCTGATATTGTAGATAATTCAGAAATAAGTCCAGATGATACTGATGAAAATAATATCACAGAATCAGTTAGAAGATCCCAGAGACTTGCAAGCAAACCGAGACCTTATTATAAATACGCAAGAAGACATTCGACATGTGGCGGATGTGGTGATTGACAATTTCTATCTTTGTATTGATTAAATACTTACTGTTGTTTGTTAATATATTTATTATTTTGATTTGAAATATAATTCCGCCAAATACAAATTCCTGAATTAATCCCTCTCTGTGTTTTGGTTGAGTTCCTGTAATTCGGTCATTGCGAAATACAATACTACTAGTACAAATAACAATCACACCCGTTCATGTAGAGATCTACCACACAGGACATCTTAAATCAAGATGTGACTAGTAGCAGTAGGTGTCATTTGTATTACCCATTGTCAACTCTGTAGAATACCTTATCAAAATTACATTTAACTAGATCAAAGTGTCTAGATAACAAGACATGGCTTGAAGTAAGGCGGCACAACATGCAGAGGAAAAATTCAAGAAAAGGTTTATTCGTATCACGTAGTGCATTTAAATCATATCACAACTGATGTTGGTCATCAACAACTTTGAGACAAGTGTTTATTAAGTTTCCTGAAATCAATCAATCGGAATGATTCTCCACTAGAACAAACTCAATACATGTCATGTCATTCACAATATAGAAAATATAGAACATATTTGGTCGGCCTGCGAAATTTGGGCTACCGATATCATATGCTGAAAATTCCATGCTTGTAGCAATAATCAAAATAAAAACATAAAAATGAATTTCTCAAGTCAGTCGCTCGTCAGAATTATTAAAATTGCCTTTCTTCCATTCTGGTGCATGATAACACTAAAAATTGAGGATAAAATGCATGAGCTGTTGTAATTGGTGAGTGCGGACAGTGTAACGAAAGGGTACGTCATAATGCGATTTTTGAATGATGACTTTTGAATAATATGCGATGTCGCTTAATTCTCTTATATAAGTAGTATAGTGTGTGTGCACATGCGAAACAGTCACATCGGTATATATCGTAGCGGAGAAGGTGAAATACAAGATTTTGTGGCTGCATTCTGTTAAAAATTGTGACAATTTTCCCCTAGGAACGAGAAATTTCACATTGAAATCGTATTTCCTCGTAATCTGTTATCACTTGTGCAAAATGGTTATTTGTGGTGTGGTAGTTGGTTTTATTACAGCTGATGACTGCTTTCTTCGCTAATGCGAGTTCTTTTCATATTTACAAATATTTGCAAGTCACCATGCAATTTTGTTCATGGTGGCTCAAAAATAAGAAAAAAGATTATCGGTGACTTTCCACTTGCTTACAATGAGATACACAGTCTCATTGTGCACCAAACAACCATCATGTATAGACGACTTGCTGTAAACAAGGCGTCAACTAGACACACTACTGTAACAATAAATAAACTTGAGCCTCTGCTTTCTGATCTCGTGGAGAGATGATGAGACATGTAGTAACCAATCTATACATAAATATATCAGTAACTTCCCTCAAAGTAAATTGTAGCCAAACTGATCAGACTTCAGTGTGTCTGATCTCACTCATGATTTCATTCGTTTGTACCAATGAGTGAATGTCTCTCCAATGAAATAAAGATTTCCCCTGAAATCAGTTGCTTCTCACATACTTTATCTGTCAATAAGTGACTAGTAACAAGTTCGAGGAGTGGAGTGGAGTGGAAGAGTGTGTGGTGTCACTCGGTGATCTTCACTGTGTATATCCAGTCAACCTTCATTTCCTATTGAGTATTGGTTAGTGTGATAGTAGGTTGTTGTGTGACTCTATTTGATGTCTCTTCCTCCCTCTACATCAACTGATGCCGTTTCAAGTCAACTGGTGCCTTTTTACAGCCAGGTGATGAGAAGTATGTGTCGAAGTGACCGTCTATTTCTAGTGGCTTTATCGTTTTTTCCTGTGAAGCTACACGTGATGGAGTTGATAATTTGTTGTTTAACTACTACCATTTGACACTGACTATCTGTGAAAGGCGTGTTCGTCCTGTTTGATTCTTGCAGAGAGCGGTTCAATCTAACTTTACTGAGGTCATATTTATTGATTCTCAGGTGATTTTTAATTGAGATGGGTCAATTTCTTTTCTTGAATAATACACCTTCAGTGCTTGGATTGCTTCAGAGCTCATTAGTATCCGGACGCTAATGTTGGTGAACTTTGTATTCACGAAGAATATATCAAAATTACAAATATTTTCGATATAGTTTGTTAATGTTGAATAGTACTACAGATTCTATCACTCAAATTCTATTTTTGATATTGTTGAAAGAAGTTGCGATTTTGTGTAACTGGTGGTAGCTTGACTGGCTATTCAGGAGAACTCATCTGTCGGTTTGATTGGATTTCACTAGGATTATAAGGCTTTGTACTACGTGTGAAGTAAACCTTATAGTCAGTGCATGTTTCTGACTATCTTGGAATATCAAGCAAAATTCGAGAAGTGACCGACAGCCAAAGAGACTAGACTCCATTGCTGATGTCTCAGGAAATGTTCTCACAATAAAGAAGGCTAAGCGCATGCAATCTTGAAGGTTGTAAGTGATTCCTTCACCGAACACTGTCCACACGTTAGAGAAGACAGTAAGAAGCAGACCCAGATGTTTTTGCTTTGAAGTTCCGAAAATGGCTCTATTTTCTAATAATAGGACTGCTAACTGTACACCTAATCTCCTCAATTACCTGGAGTGCGTCTGCCGGGGACTGAAACCGCACCTCGTGAGTGGCTCGTGAGTGACTCAACAATCAACCACCGATAGATGAGGACAACTTTGGCGTAAATAGAATTCACTTGTCAGTTGAAGCAGGTGAATAATAGACCAGCAAACTTGCTTCTTTTCATCTCTTCCACATATTGTCTGTTTCATGAGACCTGACTGTGTGGTTGCTCATCTACTTTATGCTGATCTCACAGTCAAACAGACGTACACAGTTTTGATAAAGTACTCACATTAATTTCGTGTTATCTCAAGTCCAACTGCAATCATAGGAGAAAAGATTACTTTACAACGGAAATGTTTATTCGCTACTTCATATACAGATAAAGGCACACTTTGTCTTTCGGCGTCTAGTGTTTCTTAGATCAGTTGTTATCTTATCGGATTTAGGTGTGATTTTGTTACGAAGCAACATCAGTTTCAAGAATGAAGAACTACCGGCTACTGATTTGGTCCACGTGATGTGCATTTAACATCTATTGAAGGACAGTTGCATGATGGAATCAGCACGTTCACTATTAAGGTGTTGGTGTAGAGTGGAAATTGACAACACACAATTTTGCAGTCCACTTCAAAACAGATAAATTCTCCCTGCAGTATACTGAAGCAGTTATTTATCTGATTGTGAATAGTGTTCATGCAGTTACACATACACATTGATGTCTATTATAAGCTTATGCATTCGTGCCTCCTGTTTTTATTAAATCAGTGAGTCATTGAGCTAATCTCCAGCTTTCTTTCTTTATTCCACTGACCTCATTTCATCCATCACCGCTTGTCAGTTGTCCTTTACGTCTTTATGTTTGTTACCCTGTTCGTGTGTGTGTGTGTGTGAGTGAACGTGCGTGTTTTTACATCCTAACGGACTTTTGATTTCTTTGTTTCCTCTTTCTTTATCTTAGAGTATTCCATTATCTGATAATTAGAACATGAAATCTATTCAACTATTCATTGTTTCTATTTTGATTATAATGACTAACATTGTGACGTTTAGAAGAGTTTAGATTTGTTAAGCACAGGGGTTGCATTTGATGTAACATTAGAACGTTTTGTGTATTGAGGTGAGCATGCCTGTGTATGCACTTGTATGTGACACCACCATACGACACTCCCGATTATCATCGAAGCGGGTGAAAATTACACTCACTACCCTCACAGTGAACAAGGTGGTGAATTAATTCAGTAAAGCTTCAAGTCTTTTCACTTGATGGGAATGGAGGTGAGTCTACTAACAAGGTCACTGTAGTAGAATATATTCTCCTGTGCAGGCCAAGATCCTCTGTAAAAGAAGGTGTTAGGATGTGATCACCCTTTACAGACGTCCATCTAAGAAATTTAGATAGTGGTGTCTATCGTGTGTGATGTGTCCATAGCTCATTGGGTGTTAATCAAAAGGTCTGAAGCAAATCAAGTGTTCACAGAGTCAATATTCAGTATGGAAGATACTCGTTAATACAATCACAGAAGCGTACAGTAGGACATCTGCTCCACAATCATTCAAACATTGAATACACGATCCTCGATTTCATAGGGTTTGCTTCTTGTTTCAATTGATATAAATTGTTTTATACATTCAAGGATTGATGTGTGTTGTGAGCAAGGACGGAAAATTCATAATATGAGCGTTACCTGAGAAGAAGGTAAAGTAAGAAATACTTATCGATTATGGAAGAGATTGAGTAATACAAATCGACGTTTAACACAAGTGTTCTTAGTCTAAAAATGAACTCTTATAAGAATGACGGGCAGAAGATGTTGCTTTGAAGATGTATGTTCCACTCGTAAACTGAGGGAATAATTGAAGACTGGTATTACTGTTGGGAATGCATATTTTATTCTGATGATTAAGACTTCTATATCACCTACACACCAGTATTACTAGTTAGTAGTAGATAATCTCCTTTCGAGAGTTCATTTTTCTCAGAGTGTGTTCAGATTATTTCTCGAAAGATGCTCATGCAGCTTATGAACTAATGGTTAACTATTATTCACTTGTAATATTTATCCGTGTTCATCAATCCGTGGGTTATATGGTTTGGTAAAAAACGGCAGAATTGATTGTGTAGTATAACAAATTTTAGAGTAGTACTCGCGGGTTTAGAAGTTTCCAAATGTACATGTGTATATCTGTGGTGTGAGATGGTTGCTAGCCAAATTGGTTGACAGTAATTGAAGTCAAAGGTCAAGATGGACAGGCGGATACAGTTAACATATTGATGAACTGACACAGCCACAAGAGATGCAAGGTTAACTTTCTGTGAGAAACAACCAATCAACAGACTGTATTTTCTACTAACGTTAACCCACAATAATGTACATAAAAATCTATAAATACGTGTTGATTTTTCGTAATAAACGTTCTGTTGCCTGGCCCTTGTCTTCTGTTGTTACATATCTATATATACGTGTGACAGAAAGGAAATTCACTCAACCGGGAAAAGCCTCTTTGTCTTCGACATAACGCTAAATGACGAAAAACTGACCGTGTGTCATTTAGTTTTTGTTTCATCAAAACAAAACTAATGGTGTTATTAATAGGATACAAAGGAAAGGGGATTATTATTATTATTCTAATTATTGCTACTATTATCAACAAAGTGAAAGGAACGACTACAATAGTAGTAATAATAATAATGATAATAATAGCACAATGGAGAGTAGTTATAATAAGAGGCTAAAAATATAAATCATAAAGAGAAAGTGTTTTCTGTTTTCCATTCCATTGACTTCCTCTCATTCTATTGCACGTTTCATTACATTCTGATTCCAATAATTCTGACTAGCTGAGAAACTGATGCAATGTAACGACTTATCTAATTCATTCAGACAATTGTATTTGGATTATTATATGCGTAATTAAAATAGCTGACAAACTAACTGCAGTGTGTCGTTGGAGATTTCCTTCTCCTTCCTGATTAACCGTATACCCAGTATAATTTTATCGGTTGAAGAATTTCTATCTACTTGTTAGTAGTATAAGTTATAAGAGGAATTTATTCCGTGTGATCTGAATAGATGCGTAGTGGTTCAGTGGTAGAAAGCTTGGCAGAGACAAGAGAGATCCAACATCGATTTCTAGCCGGTGAACTCCTCAACATCATCTAATCAACCTGAACAACAGTTAAGATTAGTTACAGGCCTTGCAACACAACTCCATACAAATATCACCACTGTAACTCCACAAGCTTGAAGTCCAATGTTTCACTCGGAAAACAAGTAACGCTAAAGAAAACTTTACATGTTTTTGAGAAATTAATGAATTCAATGCAACCTATACTGCTTTCTTTACAGTTACGTAGCAGGTGTTTCTAAAGTAGTTGAGTAATGACAAAGCCGAATTCTATTTGAAATAATGACCGTGATGTCCTGCTTCGATTGGTGATTCATTTGAATCCACAGACTGGAAAGAGGATTCAGGTGAGCACAAGTAAAACGATATAAGTCGATCTCTGTGAGGTCACATTATTCAGTCGAGATTAGTCAGCTGACTTAAGCACAGAAATATACGTAAATATAGAATGGTAGACTTAATTGAGTGGAAAGTGAAGCTATTTAAATACGTACGTTATTCGATGATTACACCAGAATGCTGGGGACAGTGGAAGCCATAAGATACGACACTAAACTTTGATGCTCAACATGATTTTTTCCTTGACCTATTCAAAATACTTACAAACAATTAAGTGATTAAGTTTAAAAGTAGATATACAAGTGACTGTCGTAACAAGAATATGTGCCATAAATTCTGAAGGAAAAGTTCTGTAGTTAACAGTCCTGTATCATGTTGAACTGACATGCTAATATATATCGTGATCATAATTGTCCACCCCTTGAGTACCATGTGGAATGTAGACATGTGATGTCACTCTCCCTAGCATAAATATTCAACCCATCCACCTTTCCTCCTGAATATTTTTTAGTTAGTCAAGAGTTTTGGCTAATTGTCTGCACTACCAGAGTTCCCTGTCACTTATTCCTCCTCGTTATTCATACGATGTTTACTGTCGATCCAATGAATGCAGCTGTTCACAGTTTGGAAGTCTACAGCAAGCAGTTGAAATGCCTGTTGTGACACGCGTTGGAAGTTCAGATCTTATTTGCAGTGTTAAGTGCTGAGGATTTCTATACAACGATTTCAGAGTAATCTTCGCCTGTATTCCTTCCAGATTACGTCCTGTTTGCCAATGACATTCTCATTCGTGAAGCATGTAGATGAGACGATTCTGCTCAGGTAAAGTAAATGGAGTAGACGGAGTTCGTAAATTACTTTCACCAATGGCAATTAGTGCTTGTTGTTGTAGATGGTCATCGGGTATCTTCATCATCTCTGTCTTCTCCATTTTCACTAGAAATTCTGCCTTCACTGTCTGCCTTTCCTGCCAATCTGCTGAACACAGCTTCCAAATCTTCAAGTTTCTGAGGCACGAGATATAAATCATAAGTCGTCTATTATAATTATGAAAGTGATGATTTCAAAATATTAGAACCACTACATCCACCAAAATCTGAATTTTGAATTGATTCGCTTTCAATTGAAAGATAACTCTATGTGTGTACAGATGTTCTTTTGCAACTCAATGTATTGGCGCCTGGAATGTATGAACTAATCGTCAACGGTTAGTCAAGTGACTTTCAACACTGAATGTATAATTATAAGATATGGGTTAAATTAGCTCAATATCTTTATTATTATTATTATTGTTATTGTTTCTGTCTATCTGGCAGCTCATACTTACTTGAAATTGCATCGACACAACGTAAGATATTGTTCGAATAATGCAAGAGAAGTTTAGTGGTGTTAATAATGACAATAATAATATTAATAACAATAAAAAACAGACCTAATGGCTTCATACATAGGAAAGTTATACAGTTCAAAAACAAAATAGTCTGGGAAAGATATGCAAATGATATTTTTTTATATCACCTAATTCCATCTTTCCATGTGCTTGCCAGCAGGTGGTCTGTGACAAACAGTTGTATCATGTAAAATCTATTGAAACTAGTATGTTTTCATTCCATTGAAGAAGTGAGAGAGAGAAGGAGCTAACAAGTACCAGAATAAAATACATGAAAGTACAATGCACCACCATTTCTATGTTCCACCTTATCTGAGCTTTTTGTTCTATGGAATAAAATGAAATTATATTTGATTTCATTCTTCATGAAATAGTGGGTATAATGTTTAATCTAAAAGTTGCTTTTCGAATCATGCAGTTCGAGGTGGAATCTCATCACAGTTTCCTGTCAGAAGAGGTGCAAACAGGTGAAACGGCAGTCCTTTGTTTAGATCACTTCTAACTAGCTAGTAGGCACTGCTGGTCGATGTTGGTGCTGCCCAAATATACATATTTATTAATCAGTTGGATGCAAACATCTTCATATCTAATCCTGGGTGAACAAAGTTGCAGCCTGAAATAAATGAAACAACCTCTTATTGTCGATGTGTTGATGCCACATTTTTTATTATGCAGTAATGACAGTTATGCGTCTCACCTGTTTGGACGATTCAATAACACACATGAAAGTATTTGCTTCACGCAACATGAATTTGATGTCGACATGCGACGACGAAAATGTGGTAGTCTCCACAGATCAGTTCATCGAAAGTGAGCATACATCGGACAATACTTAAATTTCACTAGTTTCATATCTAGGTCCTTGATATGATTACGAGCAGTAAATTGTGCTCAAAAAATCATCAGTAAATATTACTGTATAACATACACTGTTAGACTTTATCAAAATAAATTTTACCCATAATGGAGTTATACTCTACCACAGTTCACAAGTTTTATTCTTACATCAATGATATCTGTTAGCATCTGGGTTAGGTTTGAGAAAGATTAGGCCAAGGCTTTAGCTAGATACCGGTTGGGGGCAGGTCAACCTAATCACGGGGATATCATGTTTGGTTCACGTAACAGTAAGGGAGAAATTAGGCATAGATTAAAGTTTGAATACCAAATTTAACCTAAAGAGCTTTGGATTTTTTCCTCTCGGAGTCTAAAGCATAACTTAGGCCAAAAGCGAGTACAAGCAAGTCAGCATATTGAAACAAAATATGACTCACTTCAAACACTCGTTAACTGAATGAGGCAAGATAATTTAGAATTAATAAAAGATAATACGGAGAACAAAGAAGAAAGTCAAGGAGTAAACAAGGAATTAAAGGAAAGACAGGTTATGTAAGGGGGTAGATCAGTTTCACAAGAAAGCAGTCTTTATTATTCCATATTTATAGCTGGATGAGGCATTTCTTTCTGTGAACAAAGATCTTGTTTCAGGATTCGAATCGCATTTTATTCTACAAATGCAAACATTTTCTTGTTTCGTTTTCTTCTGATGCTCATGGAATATATTTGAGATGGTCAATAATGTTCTTGCGGATCATAATACACATGGTGGTGTATATTACGCACTGATGTGAGAAACTACTCACTTCATACAGCAGTGCTTGCTACCCAGATTGAATGAATATGAACAACAAACCTTCAATACCCTCACTTGGAGTCGTACTCATCACAGTAATGCACTAATTTTGACTTATTTCAGAGTCTGGAATCACTTCAAACCAATCGAATTCTGGATAGCTACTTAGGTGAGATGATAATACACAGGAGTGAATATATCACTTGGAAACTGGACAGCTTGACTTCATGAATGGCTTCTTTTCTACATACCTTTATCATCTGGTCTAGTGATACTCAGCCTTTAGGGTGGGGGTGTATGGAGGAAGGTATACTATTCACTTCTTATGATCAGGTTGTCTTTTTAGTGAAAAGGACAGCCAGGCAGTGATTGATCATAGAGGAGGAAGCGGTATCACGTATATTTGAAACTGACTACCTGGGTATTACTTCAATTCGATCCACCAATTTTACAAGGCGGTCATCGGACTAAGAAGATTTACAAATGCAGTACACCTTGAATTGCCTTCAGTCACTTAACATGAAAAATAAGCATACCTGTTGTTGCTGGTTATGACTTGATCTGAAATCATTGACTCACGTTTTTTCCAGTTTGGAGACTGATCAGCCGAATATACTTGCATCCATGTCAAGTGAAAGTGTTCTCACCGATACTCAAAATATCAAAATATTTTAAAATATCACAAGAATTACCTATCGTGATGATTATTTCATTTATCCGCAGACTTTTAATGCGATGTAAAATAAAAGAAATCAAAATGGCTCTAAATTTTTAACGATCCTCTCTTTGCAGGTGATGATTTTAGCTGTCACTTATCAACCATATGGTATTTTGAAAGAAACTAGAAAATTGAAAGAACAAACAAATAATGAACATTTGGTGAAATAGTTTTTCAACACCCTAGTTTGTTTGTTGTAAGCGCAGAGAATGAACTTTTATAACTGATCCAATGTAAATGCATGAAATTGTAATGTCTATGTCATGTATGTGTTTGTATGCGTGTGATATTTCTCAACAAATGAATGATGACCGATTTTGTCCTCGTCTTCAGGGGTTGCTTCTAATTTGCAATCAGCCACAAACAATATCCAACCTTGATTACGTTATTTCTCTCAATGTTTTATTACTCTGCCTTCCTAGTGGAAGACACACCTTGAACCTGGAACCCTGAGGTTTTAGTAGCAGTGGTGCTCATCTTTTATGGGATGGGTTAAAAGTCTTACGCCCAACCTCCCCTCCTTTTGGAGTTTACTGCAGGCTAAGTGAGGTTTAGGAATGATTCAAACAGGGATCGAACTTTGGATCAAGTGGGGCGTGATTGGCGAGTGTTCTACTACGGAACCACTGACACAAAATGCGACTACCTGTGGTTAATATTATTCCCTTGGGTTCCCAGTGAAACATGAGGCTTCAACAGGACATCTCACCCGATCTCGCCTACTTCATCCTAGGACGCCTAACAGATTGTTTCCCACTCGGTTCCCACTGAAGAGCCTGGCATACGATAACAATTTATCTCCTTGGGGTGTGTTAGATCCATCCCCATTTTCGTCAAAATATTTGTTGGCTTGCTGGTTCTTCATTGGGCTGTTCTCAAAGTTTCTTCTTGCTAATTCTTCCTGGCTAACTGTTCCTCAGCATGCAGCTAGGGAAGGGGGCAGCTGCTGATGAATGTCTGCAGCTCGTTCGAAACGCTCTTGATGAAATGACAAGTCCGAGCAATATACGGAAACACTGACTTAACATTAGTGTTGAAAATCCAGATTTTATTCTTTGTGCAGTGTGCAGATGAATTCCAAACTGAACTCAGAGTGAAGAACTTCTGTCCAGCACGACTTTGAATGTGGACTACTAAAGTGGGTGTGCTATTAAGTATTAATATGTAATGCAGCAAATGTTGATGAATAACACTGATAGTCGGAAGTCATTCACACTGGATAGGAGTATTCATTAAGTGAACCAGTTGACACTTAGAGCAATATCCATCATACAAATATTGTGCTCACAATTTTCAAATGTCACTGATGGTTTTATGCGTATTTATTTCCTCATTTTTGAGCTTCAATTGTGTTCTATGCTCATGTTCTGTGAAGGATAAAAACTTGATCTGAAAAGATTCCTTTTGTTAAACAGTGATGACAGATTAAATTTGCTCATTTTGTCGATGCATATCTTATTTTCAGCGTGTCTATGTATCAAGGTCCTTGTCATCTTGTTGATATCCTTGTGCCCATACACACTGCCTTCAGTCACCAAATTCTCAATTACCTCTTGTTCTACTGAGCGCTTCTTGACCCGTAAACAGTTCTCTTCCTGTATGGTCAGCTTCCCACTTTGCTGGCGTTCATATCACCAACTGGAATTTAAACGCCGTCAAGTGGTTATAACAGCCTCAAGTAAGTTGTCTTTACAAGTCCTCCTTCTTCTCCACTGGGTGTGCTTTATTTGTTAGGAGCTAGGCATTAAATAATTATAAATTTCCTTCCTTTGGAATGCAATCTTGCTGTTGTTATCCAGGACAATGTCGGTTTTGACTACATGACAGTTCACAATGCTGTTGTTGACATCAATTTGTTGTCCCCACAGTTAGTATGTTCGTGGTTTCCATCGTGGAGACAAGTACAGTTAGTCATTCACTCTGCGGTTAAGAATTTGAGGGGTCAATCAGCACTCAATCTGTTCTCACCGAATCTTGTTCTGCTATCTGAGTTACCTAGCAGCCCAGTCTATCAGCCAGCTCAAAACATGGTTGGCGTGTTCGATCTCACCCTATTCACTTCTGCTTTTATTGAAAGATGACACATCGGTTGAATGGCTTCCTGAAGCTTCTCACTTACTGTTATCATCATTCTCCTAGTTGAACGGTCTCCTGTATTCTAGAGATGATGTTATTTTTTACAGGGTGATGGTAATAACTCCTCATAGGTCAATGTCACCTCTTTTACTGGGTTAAGACCTGCCAACAAAATGAACGAATTCGACTGAGTACTTAGTAAATAGTAGACCTCTCATTTACCCTTTGCAAAGACACCACCGAATAAGCAATACAGTGTGCATGCTTTGTAGGTAGTATCCAGTGAACCAGAGAAAGAAAGTAGATAGTATGCATGAATTCATGTAAAATTTTGCTATTTTTGTTTTTCCAAACTTCCTGTTTTTTACAAACATTTTATCCACTAATGATTACCAAATGACTCTTTGATAAAATTAATACCACTGAACATATTTGTGTATGAATAATTAAAGTTTGCATGTTATCAGCTTCATTTGTGGTTATGAAATTAGTTTGAAAAACATGCGAGAAACTGTATTACTCTGACTACTAATTCCGACTACAATTATGTTGGACAAAGAATGAAGCAAAAATAAAACAACGCGCTGATCTTCTCTGCATCATTCCATCTTGTTATCGTAGAATACACTGTGGAGAATAAGTTGTGGGATTAGGTAAAGTGATTAGTACTGCCTGCCATAAGGGGTACAATGTAGAGTTCAGAGCCTCGTATGTGAGGTGGTTAAGAATTATTTTTGTAGTCCAATGAAACAATACATGTGTTGAGACATGGATATACTGAAATAGAGGGACTTACTCATTATACATATACATACATGTAAATTTCAGGTTTAGAAGCCATGAACACCAGGGTTCACCAAGTTGGTCATAAGAGCAAATACTCACCGATGACGCTGTGTGACTGTCGCTTTATCTTCAGCGAAATGTCATAAGCTGGACCACTGAATTCAGTTGTGGTGGCTGCATATTCGACAAACTCGCCTTGTAACCTGATTATTCTGTCTCCGATAACTGCCAGAGTCATCCGTGCATACTTCTGGTGAGTCCCAAACAACGGCTGAACAGCTATCTAGTACTGCCTGTCTCTCAATGGTTCTGTTACTGAAGGCAGTTCGTGATAATTTTTGATTTGTACATGTATATTTTCATCTTTTCAGATAATATTACCGTCTTGTGTTTGCAGAGGAACACAGGGCTTCAATGGCACATCTTTATTTCTTCCAGTGCTCTGTATTAACCATTAGTTAGCTCCAAAATTGCCCATAAGTTTCAGCGTTTCCCTGACACAATCTGCTTCACGTCATTCTCGGACATTCAAATCTTCCTTGCTCATTCAGGTTTCATTCAAGTGAAGGACTAATGAGCGATGTTATTCAACCGTCTCCTCAGAGTGTATTCGATCCTTTTCTATTACCTCCTAAATCTTTGTAAGGCAGACGTTTCTTGGTTAGTTCGTTCTAAGAGTTTCCCATTTACCAATCTTACCCAGCTTATCATCTGATTTTGAACTAATTAATAAATTGTTGTGTATATTTAATCAAAAGATAGAAATAATCTAAACTGTAGACTAGACTGTAGATAGCTAACTTTCTTTTTCAGCCAGTGGAAGTTTATAATAAAAACCTCAGGATTGAGATACGCTGCCGCCCACGAGTACGCTTTTCTCAAGTCAAGTAGAAACTTGCTAATAAGCGCGTTGT
Source organism: Trichobilharzia szidati (assembly GCA_944472155.2). Lineage (NCBI taxonomy): Eukaryota > Metazoa > Platyhelminthes > Trematoda > Strigeidida > Schistosomatidae > Trichobilharzia > Trichobilharzia szidati. The sequence continues at coordinate 893,841 of CALYDE020000734.1, forward strand.
AGACAATTTCAATACTTGCAAGAGTAGATGAAATCATTAGAGATCATGCTTTTAGAATCAACGCAAACGAAGTGAAGAAGAATACTAGCATGCAATATAATGATGGAGATTCTTGGTAGTTCAAGTTTCAAGCAGGCCAACAGATACCGACATTCGACCTGCACCATTCTTTTCCTGAGTACAACGTGACTGTGAGTAGGCAATCAACAGTTTTATGAAATTGGGTGAACTGGCTCAGTTACATGAAGGGCAGTGGTGATGAACACCTCTGAAAACTGTCAAAGTAGGATGCATCAAGTGTCCAGTGATCCATCATTTTCAATGATTGCTTAATTAATAACGATTCCTCAGGAAAAAGTGAGGCCATTTTCGACTTCAGATTGCAAAATTTCACGTTGGTTTATTAATTTCCTATTAAAATGGCCTATATTTTTAACCTAAGTATGAGAAATTCTAAGAGAAGAAGGAATACAAAGAGAAGAAACACAAGACAAAATCACCTGAGTAAACCTGAAACTCTATCCAAATATCTGGAACGAGGTGGGAGAGGAAAGTGTAGCTGTGGTTTAATTCGCTTCTTCTTTCCACTCCGTCTTTCCTACGTACACAGACAGTAGCAACTTTTCATTAATTCATTTATGAATTCATTCACTGTTTCAACTTTCCTTCTTTTTTCTACGTGAATGTTTACTAGGAGAGAAGATTATGGACAAATTATGTTCGTTGTTTTCTTCAATTCTATTCGCTTGAAAAGATGATTTCAAGAGGAAATAAGTTAAATCTATTTTGAAAATGAAGTAGGATTGTCTTCTGTTTTTAAGATGAACTTAATATGAAAAGTAAAGAACTATTCGATCAGACAGTAAACAAAGTCAAGAAAACAATCTGTGGTGTTTCGCTTTGATGATGGATGCTACGGCTATTGTGATTATGGAGTGATGTTCACTGCAGAGAGCGAGAAGACGGGAACACGTTGGGCCAATAAGAAGAATCTCGAAGCTCTAGGACATGCAAATGATTTGTTTCTAGTGTCACACAAACTCTAAGAGTCGCAGACGAAAAATAAGAAGCTAGTGAAAGAAGCAGGCAGTAAAGATAGAACTTCAGGTGAACATAGAAGAGCCGAAGGTGACAGAGACGACCAACCAACAACAACCAGTACCAATCGCTGTCAACGAGAGAAATTTGAAATAGGTCACTTCCTTCACTTATCTAGGCAGCATCATTTCAAGGAGAGTTGGAAAGGATGCAGATATCAAAACAAGAATTGGAGTAAACGAGGCAGAACTTTATCCCTCTGAGATCAGTTAAGAAATCTCCACTTAGCATAAAGAACAAAATTCAGATTTTCAACACCAAATTTTGTCAGTCAGTCCTTCTATATGAGGTAGAAACTTGGCAAGAGTGTGAAGAAAAACATTTCCAATAGTCAGTTTCAAGCTTTTATCAAAACCTGCTTTCGCTCCATAATGAAGACCAAATGGCCACAAAGAATCGGCGACAGTAACCCATGGGAGCGAAGTATCCAAGGACCTATCGATCAAGAAATATGTAGAAGAAAATTGACATGTATCCGACACACACTGAGGAGACTGCTGAGTGACATAGACTACCAGGCTAGCTGTCGACTAGAATCCAAATGGGAAGAGACGAGGTTGACATGTAGGAGTTCGTGATAGGAGATGCGAGTTTATGAACACTCAAGAGGGCAGTTCAAGAGAAGTAATGAGAGCAGGGTGAAATAGAGATTGAATGTTGAAGTCCTATGTTGCACTGGATTTTTAAGCGACTGATAATGATACTTTTTTATCAATGTCATCATAATAACAATGAATTTTCGACTGGATTATTCTTATTAGAAGTTACGTGAGATGTACTGGCTAAAATTAACGGAACATCATTCCGAATGATGTAACTAGCCATGATTAATAACGATGATAATCTTTTCTTCTAATAAATGCATCAGTGAAGTGTGTTGAAATGTCGCCATGTTTATGGAATTAGAAAAGCTGATAGAGAATACCCAGCAGACAATATTGTCTCCTAAGGACGAGAACACTTGATTTCAGAAAGCTATTCATCCATGAAATATGATAAATCTGAGCGGGAACATAGTGATTAATATTATTCATTCACTGACTGTAACACCTCGAAAGGATGGGTGATAGAAATTGTTGAGATGGATAACCGTCTATCTGTGACTAACGACAACTTGTTAGTACCAGCATATGTTTAATCTGAAGTGATGATTACTGAGATCTCCATCATCTTCACTTATCATTTTGGTGATTTCTAAACGACTTCCTCTTTTCCATTCAATAAATTTGAGTCTCCTTATTGTTTGTCTGATATGCAAGAGTGAGAATAAAATCATACGAGAAGGTGAATGGAGACGTAACGAAATGGGTTTAGTTAGGGAACATTTAAAATATTTTAGTCTGAAAGTTATAAATGACAGTTACAAAGTAGTGGTAAGACTTGTACATCATTCTGTTTCTGAGATAACTCTAAGGATAAAGAAAAACTAGACGTCTACCATGAACAGAGGCCGTGACATCAGACCTGGCCAGTGTTTGTTAGAGAAAACTACGATGAGCATTCACAAACACACACATATTAAGCGACGAGGCAGATACGCAGATACGCTAAACATAGAAATCTTGGATAGAAAGAATAGATTAGAACTACTCGTCTGTTGTCTGGTGGTCGCTTTTTCAAACCTGAAACTTAACTGACTTCAAATTTTGCGTGTACTTTTCTACTGATAAACATTTTTCTGAAGCGATTTACGCTGCAAGGCTTTAGTGAATATAAAGTCACTGAAACCAATCACCAATATACTTAATAATAATAATAATAATCACTTTATTCCACAACAATAACAATTTACAGCATGGAATTTTCAGCGTTTCATTTTACATATTGCATTGGTTTAGCTCTTTTTATAATTATATAAATGTATAAAATTTTAAAAATATTAATAGTTAATAGGAAAAATAAAAACCTCAACAAAATACACCATTTCTAGGTCATAGTGAATAATTAATAAATAATATAACAAATCACACATGCAATAATATGCATCATTACATTTTTTAGTTTAGTTAATGATTTAGAAGTTGTAAAAGTTCTTTTCTGATATTCGTCTCTTCACACAATACTCGTGCCAAATATGGTACGGTCGAATTTTTATATTTTGTAGTACAAGCATAAATGTTTATGAAATTTCTTCTGGTCTTACCCGAAGAGATACAAGGAAACAAATGTGAATAAAGAGGATGTTCACTATCAGACAAAATAACTTTAGCTAAGTGTTTACAAGAATTCAAATGCCTATTGACAACAGTGTCGGTTAGTTGAGTCAAAGGGATAGCACTGACCCTACTTACAGCCCTTAATGTTCTTCGTAGTATTATATGGTCTTTTTTGAGTAGCCCAGGGAAGAATAATGGGGAACAATAAAGAATAATGGGCAAAACACATGAATTAATAAATTGTATGAGAAGAGATTGGGTTATACCTGAGTGCCTCAACTTCTTTATGTAATAAGTCAGACGGAAAACTTTCGTAGAAACTATAAGAATATGAGACGACCAGCAAAGGTTTGAAGAGAAACTAATGCCAAGATAAGAAACACTTGACTTACTCTCTATCATGGTACCATCAATATTACAACAATCATGAGATTGGATCAATCCATGCATGTCTTTTTCATTTCTCAAGTTGAAATCAACAGTATTACATTTAGTTGGATTTAGTTTAAGACCATTGGAGCTAGACCAATCCTTAACTTCAGTTAAGAAGCCATTCATATGGGAACAATCCAATGTGGAAACTACAGGGACAGAAACGGTCAGATCATCAGCATACTTAATGAAGTTAACGTTGGGTGAGTTCGGAAGGTCATGCAAAAAGAAAGAGAAAAGAAATGGAGAAAGTACTGCTCCTTGAGGCACACCACTTTCAGTTAGCTGAGAAGTGGATCGCTTTCCAGCCAAAACAGTATGCTGTTTCCTATCCTTAAAATAAGAAGACAGCCATCTAGTTGCCCAGGACTCTGTCTGTGCTGAAATCATCTTTCCTAATAAAAGTGTCCTAGGAACAGAGTCAAAAGCTGCAGTATAGTCTAAAAATGCTGTTCGAACGAACTTAGCACCCTTATCAAGGCAGGAAACAATATTGTGGTGTAGTACAACGGCTGCATCTAATGTACTTCTTCCACACTTATAAGCAAACTGCTTAGGGTCACTAAAAGCTTTTAAAGAAGGTTTAAGAGTATTCAGAAGAAGTTTCTCCATAGTTTTCAAAAAAGGAGGTGTTATAGCGACCGGTCTAAACTTTATACCTGCTCCAGATGATGATTTCTGTACAGGTACAACCTTGATTTCTTTCCAGTCAGAAGGTACCGTTTCCTTGTTGAATGATGCATTAAAGATTTGAGTAAGAGGATGACACAAGATGTCTGCACACTTTTGAAGAAGAATGCTTGGTACACCATCTGGACCAAGGCTGTGAGTTGGATTTAAAGATTTCAAACATAATAGTACATCCTCTTCTTTAAAACCCGGAAAATTACCATTATCTTGACTAGTTACATCAGGTACAGGTATATTAATTTGTTTCATGATAAATGATTTGTTTAAAGCATTAACATCAGAATAAGCATCAACAGACATTTGTTTTTTACTTGTAAGTTTATTGAAAAGTTTCCAAATGTTTGAAGGATTTTTACATGATAAAAATTTTTCATTATATAGTCTGTTCAATCTTTCTAGTTCAATTTTTATAAGG